>JACDJE010000080.1:1615505-1626941 GCA_016647715.1 Pavo muticus
GAGTTTCTCATACTCATGGGCCTTTTCTTTAAAAAACACTTATCAAAATGGTTACAATTCAGATGCAGAATTCAGATTACAAAATTCCAGCTGTATTAGGACTCCATAGTCCTGAAAATAGCATATTTTATCCTTCCACATTTATAGACAGTTCAACAGTGCCTATACTGACAGGACAAGGAACAGCAGTTTTAAACTGAAAATTTAAATTGGATATAAGGAAAAAATTTTTCATGACAAGGGTGGTGAGACAATGGAAGATGTTGTCCAAAGAAGGTGAAGATGCCTTGTCACTGGAAATGTTGAAAAACAAGTTGGATGGGTCTTTGAACAACCTAGTCTAGCGAAATGTGTCCCTACCCATATCAGGGGGTGTGGACTAGATGACCTTTCAGGTTCTTTCCAACCCAAACTATTCTACGACTCTATGGTTTGTAAACTGTCATAATAACACTAAATGTAATGTACAACTATAACAAAATTAACATAAATAACTAACAATATTTTAATGTTTTAATTAAAAAAAAATTGTAAAATACATCTAAGCAAAATAAGTCCAACTGGCAAAGCTAAATACTTTGACCTTGGAATCAAGTGTTCTACCACTACTGTAAAACCAGGAGAGTTTTACAGTTTGAGATGTTAGCTACTATTAGCTGTATCTACTAATATCACTTACACCAGCTGTGAAGTAGTGCCTTATTGCAACAAATATTTTGAAAACACACATCAAAAGACCAAGACATTTACAGTTGAGATCCAGGATGTATACAAACAATGCAGATGGAAAATATGAGGGAGACATCTGTCTCACATCATGGGCAGTGGTCATAGCACATCATGCATTGAATTAGTCACACTTGAAGTATGCAACAGAGAACAGAAACCCATCAGAGTGAGAAGCTGAACAACCAGGTGGCTTTGCCAACATACATAATTACACGTATTAAAGAAAAAAACAATCATTTTTACCCTATTTCCTTCGACTGTTAAAAACATATTATAGTCCTTTGCATCTGTGCCCAGCTTGACAAGCTTAAATTTTCCCTTTGTTAATATATCCCATGTACAGTGTTATTCTGCATAGGAGACATAATCTTTCATTGCCTTTTGGGCAGTAAGAGATTCCTGCTGCTGACTCAAATGAGGCTTGAAACAGCAGTAGCTTGATCATGAAAGTTAAGCATTTAATCAGTGCAAGGAATGTGTGTTAATCCTCTGAGCTCCTCTTTCACAAAGTCAAAAGTTACCTGGAAAGAAGATATTCAGCACAAGATTTATTACATGTAAAACTTGACCAGCTTCTGTTCAGACTTCAGGATCTCCTTCCAAACTTCCTGAAGTGACAAGCACAGAAATCCCTATTTATAAATAATTTCTAAGTTTTCCAAAAAACATTCATTGCTACTGAACAAGCATAGAAGTCAATAAATCCAGATATGCTACATTTAAATATATACTTCAAAATAATTATGTGGCTATGCTGAGCTGTTCATAATTGATAAATGCAAAGTCCAAGTTATTACTACACAGAAGAATATCCACCTTTATCTCACTGAAAACAAAAGGATTTCCAACATATTCCTGCCTGTATTAAACTGTCAGAAAAACTAATGACAGATGATATGAATCATTTTCACAATTCTCACCACATTTTGTAGTTTCTCCTCAAGCTTTTCATATTCACTGCAACATTATTTAGCAGCCTAATATTTCAGTGTTCAGAAACAGTTTTCAATGGGCAAATTCAGTGAGAAACTGTATTTTATCCAATTGTCACAACTTTTCTTATGAATTTCTAACTTCATAACACTTTAAAAACATATTAAGTTCCTCAAAGCAGGACTAATCTTCAGTACCTGCAGTGCCAATAAACTAAATCATATTTCATGTAATAATGGCATCTCATGTTCTATTCTGAATATCCATTTACTATTGTTAAGCTAATTCCATAACTGACAGAACTCAGACTGCGGGTGAATACCCTGCATCACCCTGCAAGAACTGAAACATGGCTACATGGATAAGCATGAGGTGCAGCAGACCGGTCATTAACTCAGCCAGATCTAAGCTACTTTCTCCTCCTTCTTCTCCCATCTTCTTCCATCTTTGCTAATCTGTATTTCCACCATTTCTAACATAACAATAATATAAGCAATATGGTAGTTTAAATAGTGAGTTACCCAAGAATGGCTGTGTTTCTTCTCCCTGGGTTAGCCAGGGTTCTTCAGGTCAAAATAAACCCAAAGTCCATGTCATGTTCCAAATGGCTATCTATTCAGCATGAGAGTACCCCACTCCTAATCAAAGTGGAACATGTGACCATTTCAGAGATTGAGTTTGCTATTGCTAAACTGAAAAGCTCTAACATTTTTTATAATTATAAAAATTAATTCTCTATCTCTGTATTGTTGATTTCCTTGCACATACTCTTTTCTTTTTGTGTAAGTAGACACATACATCACCACTGTTAAGTTTCCTTCAATATTTCAGTCTTGTTCACTAGGTCTGTCAATCCCTTTCAGATATTTCAAGGAATGATTTTATTCTAAATATATCTTAGGATACTTTTCCTCCAATCTGATTTACCCTTTCCCCATTACTCCTGACAATTCTATGATAATGCCACAAAGTTATCAGCATAACTGTTGTAACAAACTTCATCTGCTTTCTGGTAGCCTGACAAAATCACATCAACTATTGCAAAATAAAATTCGCAAACCTTTTTTTAACGTTACAGCAAAATTTACATCAAATACACTGATACAATCGGCCACTGAGCAACGACTTTTGCACAAAGCTTCTTCCAACGAGCATTCCTTCCCTTTTCCCTCACATCAGTATCACTCCTCCACTGCTCTTCAAAACTAACATCAACAATAGCACTACCATCACTGTATCAAACACATGATCAGGAGAGTCCTTTAAGGCAGGCTCTTTAACACACAGACTGCAGCCAAGCCCACATCAACATGAATATCACAGTGCTATTTTAACAGTCTCCTGGCCAGCCATTGGTTAAGCACCTTTGCTGCTAGAAAGCTACTCACTGATCCCTTTTCTTTCTCTAAGCCCTGACAAATCCACTCTTGCAATCACACATGCACATAAACGTTGTCATACAGCAGATGAGCACCCTATTTACTGTGTTGAATACACAGCCTTGACACTGTTCTGCAGGAATAGTTCATGTCTTTTATTTAAATAAGGCAACATCAGTGCTGTTCATTGTGCGTTGGTTTTTCTTTTTTTTTTTTTTTAGCTGAGGCAAATTATCTCATTTTAACACTTTTTCCCTCCACGAAGCATAGTTATTTCATTTTAATTATTCTAAAAGCAGTATCTTATTGTTTTAATCTCTCCCAGAATATTTCTATTTATAGTATCCTTATGCTGGAAAGACCTGTATTATGAGTATTGAATTCTTTCAGAGTAAAACTGGAACAAAACAAAATGAAAACAGCTATTATCATTTAGTTTGCCAAGCTCAAAAAAATACCTGAGGTATAATATAACTCAATTAAAATGCAGTACAAATTTATTTTTAAATATGCAATACTGGCATTACACGAATGCACCTGCATGAAACACACTGCCACTTCAAGAGACAGAACATGATGGACTACCTCCAAACATTTGTGCTCCTAAGGAAGAAGAATCCCACATGAATTTTTGGAAACTGTGAGGCAGGATCTTAAAAGAAGGAAAATTTACACAGCTTCTACACAGTCTTACATTTTATAATACTGTTTGGAAGGTGCCTATGCATCTCCCAGAAAAGCTTTCATAATATATGCTTAAACAGTTACTGGCCAAATTACGATTACTTTTTCATCTCTAAAAATAAGCTGCTCTAGTTCTCTCCCAACTGTGACATTGATGGCATATTTTTATGTCCTCCTCCCTTAAGATATTACGGGATCAACTACAGTCATACAGTTCTACTGCAACTGAGAACAAAAGGATTTGGGAGAGTGGAGGCGGAAGAGACAGGTGGAGGAGGAAATACAAGAGCTGAAACATTCTGAACTGCTCATCATTCAGACTCTTCCTCCTGGTACAAATAAAAGTTACAAGGGTAACAACCCCATTCTCTTCCACTTCCATAACAACAAAGCAAAAGAAAACAGCATGGGTGATTCCGATACACTATCAAGTCTAACATCAAGAGAGGAGAAACGGTCTAATTTGTGAATGAAGAAAGAGAATTACCTGTGTTTTCCTGGCTTTTCAAAAAGTTGTTTTGAGAGATCATACGATTAAGTGCAGAATGAGGCAGCTGATTTCATTTCAATGTGGACAGACCAGTTACTCAGCAAGTACTTCAGCCACCTCTTCTCATTTTTAAGGAACCTAAACATGACACAACTCAACTCTGTGCAACTTCTACAATACCTAAATTTGGCAAAACTTCTGTAAACACTCCACGACATTTAAATTATACAAATAACATTAACTGACCCTCAGTCATGATTTTAAGTTATCTGGATAATTACGGCAAGCCTCCAATGATACTGTATGTAAACATCAAAACCTGTTCATTGACCAGCTGGTTGGCACAATGTTGTCATTCTGTATTGACATCACCTACTCTAAAAATTCAACATGACATAAAAGGTTAGAACATACACATTTTTCTTCAAGCTTTACAAAGGAAATAGCCTGTCACAGAAGCACCTTTACTTATGACCATCAACAATATTAACAGAGCAACACAGATTTTCAAATTTAGAAAAACAAAAATAAATTTAAGTTCCTTAGCAAATATGACAGGAAATTATATGGCTAAGAGAGTTTAAGATCTCCATACAGTTAAATCACAAAATTGTTAACAAAATATACCATTAAGATTTCACAGGCTTGCTACAACCAGTTATTACTCCTTTGAAAGCTCAAGCTGTGCAATGCAAATAAATGAATTATTTGGAATCACAAAATTTCATCTATTGTCCTTGTTAAGTTGCCTAAATATTTTACTAAATACAACTGAAACAAACTTCACTGATTTTTAGATAGGTATCACAAGAAGTTATACCTATTTTAAAAAATTATGTTGAGAATGAAGAGTGGTTAAAATACCAGCAAGCAAAGACAAGCACAGTTAATGAAACTGTCTAGCTACAGCATCCCAAGAATACTCATTCTTTATCCTGTGACCATTGGTATTGAAGAGATGCCTATACTCTCACTAGGAAAAATTACCTGCAGTCTGTGGTGACCAACAACCATATAAACTAAAGTCATGTATTTACATGAGCCAAGACAGAGTGGCAATAAATCAGGATTTCACATAGCAAGGATTTCTACAAGCATGTCATAAAAATATCTTTGGATATCATGTTTATTGTAGTCTTCCACAAAAATAAAATGTATAATATTCACTTGCACATTTTCTATTTGTTTGCCCTAGCAATGCCCTAAGTAACACTGAATTGTAACCATCTCTTTGAAGCAAATACACCAACTGGCAGAATTCCAAACACAGGCCCTATGCTCACATCAGGTACTAGACGCTACAGTCGCAGTCTATGAATTCACCCACTCTGACAGAAAAAACTTAGCTCATCTCCCTCCGGGCAGTTTTTCTACTCCATTTGCACCAGCAGGGAAGCAGTCTGGTTGCAGCTAAGCTGTAGCACTCCACTATGCTTTCCAAAGCCTGCAACAATCTGAACCAAGGGAGTGCACAGAGCTCCCTCCCTACCCAACTACCAGCATCTGTACGTGAGGTGTTGCGTACAGGTCTTGTTCAAACACACTGCCAGGACACAGCCAGCTGAACATGTTGAAATGGAACTTGCAAAATTATTTGCATCCCATTACTGAGATACAGTCATAGGGATCAAAACCTTGCCCAACAATTCCAACACCTGAGCGTCAGTGGTGATTATGCTTTAGTGATTTCTTTGCAACTAACCATCAGTCTCATGCACAGCATTCAACAAACTCACCAACTGTTCTTTTGTGCCTTGTTCAGACAGTGTAAACACAAACTCAAATAAATTTTGAGTAAGAAGCTCCTTCAGCTTTCCTAGAAAGAAGACTTGGCTTCTTGTCCTATTCTCCTTTCCATTACTCAATACTCAAAAACTAATTTGGACTTAATGCTCAGTTAACCAGGTCAGATAACACAGAAGCAGAAGCCTGTGTTTGCTCCACAGGAGTGCCTGTAGCTGTTCCTCATATTTAAGTGGCATTTGCATAAATATTAGCAATTATTACATTCGCTCAGTTTTATTTACTTTCTTTCTATGTAGAATTCAACACTTGATCTAGCACTTCACAAATAGGCAGAGAAGATAAAGTACTTCATTCATTCATTGCTGCTCACTGTCAGAAAGGAAGGCTGCACAGAGGTGCATGCTGGGCCCAATACTATTCTGTGCTTTCAGTTGGTGATGTGGAAATGAAGATTGCACTTATTAAGTTTGCAACATGCTTACAGGCTCTCCAGTGGGAAGGCTGATAGGTAGATAGGATGGGACTGTAAGCACATTAGAGACCAGAATTAGAATATAAAATGAATTTAACAAATTGGGGAAACAGCCTAGGGGAAAAAAAAAATTGAAGATTTAGTTGAATCAGAACCAAGTAGAATATCCCATGCTTAACCAAGAATAATTAACTGCTCAGATAATGGATAACAAGCAATGAGGCAGCAGTTCTGCATGGAAAGATAAAAACATAGCCCACAACAATCTGAATATTATTATTTTATTGTTAAGTCATAAGGAAGTGGTGAAGACTATACTGGCTGTACTGGGTCTTAAGAGAAAACATACACAAGAGCTGAACGGCCACACTTTTCTACCAGTTGTGGTAACGCTCCATTGGGTGCTACAATTCAAATCAGATACATGGAAATTTCAGAGATAACTAAAGGTAGATAAACAAGAATGAACAGAAAATACAATCTGTGAGGAAAGAGTTAGAGCTGTTTAAAGACAATACGACCGACAGAAGACACTATAGATGTTTCCAAATACAAGAGTTTGTACTTCACAGGATGCTGAACCAGAAATAACAGACAAACTACAGATTTGGCTCTGACTTGAGTTGCTTTTCTAATAGTTCTGTTATTTGCATTGTTCATTTTATACTGCATCCTAAGGCAAAAATCCTCAATACACAAAATTAATAAAGTGATAAAGTGCAAATCTTTGCCTTCTAAGAATGTTTACATGGGATTTTTTGAGTTCTTTCTTTTTGTAAGAAACCTTTTGGGGTTGGTCTATACTATAGCTTGTTTTTTAATAAAACTAATGATCTGAAACAGTAAAAAGTTCAAAAAGAGAAGAATTTTTTATTTTTTTTAAACATGACTGGCGTTAAGGGTAATCATAGTATAAAACAGTCTACTTCCTAAACCCAAAATCAGTGTTACTCTTTTAAGGTGGTGTTCAGTAACAATTGATAATAGAGAATTTTAAAAAATCTGTTTACTCTTTGCACTCTTTCCTGTAAATCTTAGAAGTGACTTCAACATATTTCATGAGGATTATTCTTGTTCCTTCTTACCCAGTTTTTTTCTTCCTGTCGCATTTAAATTGAAAAATAATCATCCACTTAAATCAATGCTGAAAAATAAGATGCTAACTAATTTCACCATGAATCATATCATCACATATCTTTTAAAAATTTCCTGACTAGCAGAAAGAAAACTCCTGCATGTTTCACAGCTAAAATTGAACCCTTGTTCTGAAGTTCCTCTTTAAGGGCAATGGATTCCATCTAATTGCCAGCAACTGCACCCACTTCCAACCTATCCGACTGCCCAAAAGTTTGTACCATGTTTTTATCATTTCCAAGCTGCTATAGAAGAGCTGACATTTTTTATCTCCTCCCTATCATTTCATTGCATTTGTAGATTTAACCTGTAGTAGGTTCTTCTAACTGTAGTAATTCTTCTAACATCACAGTACTTTGAACATATTTGCATATCTATTTCCTATTGGCATGAGTTAAAAAAAAAAAATTAAACCTGGAAAAAAAATAAAGTGACGATGAGTTTTTCTTCATGTCAATAACCCACGCTAAGACTGATGGTAGTAGATTTAAATTTCAAAGTTATGTAATCATTCCATATGGTAACTGTCATAAATAAAAACTTGAATGAAACTACCCCATGTGTGGGGGATTAGCAAAATTTCAGATACCAACCATTCCAGAAGGATTTATTCCAATAGTTAGGCTGTTTGCCTTTGGCAAGAGAGTATATCAGGTCTGCAGAAGCTATTAGGTTTTTCAGAAATTAAAAATTACATCTCTGTTGGATGTGTTCAGACATGCAGGGAGTCTGTTTCCATCAGCAGGTATAGCTAACGTGGAGAGCATGTTCCAAAAATATCCGTTTCAGCTTCTACATTTCGCATTAAAAAACAGACTTGTGTTTTGGTCTACCGAATCTGTCAAAAAACAAAGTACTTATATGAATATTTGTAAGAATAAGTTACCATGTAACCATCCTACATGATTCAATCATTTAACAAGCTTGAGAACTAGTACACAGATAGTTAGTTGCCAAAATGCCATTCATTTCCTAACATCAGTTTGGTTATTTGCAGTTGAAAAGAATCAGCTCTGAGTTGACAAAAAGAAAAATAATTATTATTATTTTTTGCCATTTCCATATATATTAAACAAGTATTTAATATGCTCTATATGCAGGTGTTGAAGCATAGTAGGGGTTCCCATTTGCATTAAAGAGGTGCTGCCTTACCAAGACTTTGCATAACCGAAAAGCAACTTTAATTGTCTTAATCCTTCTTTTACTACTTATGTGAATATTCAGAGACACAAAGTGTGACTGATTCACCTGCTTCAAGAAATACATAGCACCAGACTGAACTGCAAAACTGGACTATAAGTCTGTGCCCTTAGTCTCATTAATATTATTGCACTAATAAGGCAGCTCTCTGGCAAAGCAACGTGTATGAAGTCAGACAACAAATGGAAAGCAAGACTAAAGGTATTAGCCAAACCTGGAAGCACCCAAATGCTAAGCAGCTACAAACATTCAAAATTTCTTGTCAATGAGGCCTTTCAAGTGAAACGTGAATTCAAGTAAACAGAGAAACATAATATCACAATCATGACAATACAGTAACATTTGGAGGTCCCAGCTGAGATCAAAGCCCCAGCATTCTAGGCACCATGCAAACAAGTAGAAACTATTCTGACTTAAACAGCTTACAAGTTATGTAAATAATAGAAAAGATAGCAAGAAGAAAAATGTGTAAGCTTTTAGATAAGAGAACTGAAAGGTATAATGGAGATATTAAAAGAATGATCTTTCTGTTATGGAGTTCCATGAAGTTCATTAAAGCCATGTTGGATGCAAGCACGCTTAAAGTTCTACCTCTTAACTTAGTTACAAGATCTTTTATAAATCTACAATTTCACAAAAGTAATATCAGAACTGCAATATTAGGAAACCCTGCTTCTTGATCTGTATTATTTCTGCTACCCTGTAGCTACTTTTGCTGTCAATGTATCCGTAACGCAAGCAATGCATATACCCAATAGCTGAAAATGTGACTAACAAAAAAAAAAAAAAAAAAGCCTTGCTGTTAAAAAAGCAGAGTTTTAACCAGTATTTCTGTTCCTTTCTACTGAATGCTGAAATTGAAGTATTTCATAATATGTTACTTCTTGGCTCACTAGTCCACATTAATCCATTAATTTCTAGCCCTTGTTCTTGCACACCAAAAGTATAAATTGAAGTGAAACGTTCATAAATCAGTATCTTTTTCTTGTATTAATGGAAAAACAAATACGGTTTAGTCAGTCAAATTAACTTCTGCTTTTTACTAACACTCAAAAATATTAATTGTAACACCTGGGAAGAAAAAAATGGGATACTTCCAGTTCACAGGTCAAAATACATTCAATATATTATCTAACTCTTGAACTAACAAATAAATACAGGAATGCAGGTACATGCTTTCCAACTGGTCCTTATAAAAAGCTAACCACAGCTTCTAAACACATCAAATAATTTAGTGGAATGCTCTCCTATTCAAATCAGTGCGTTCTTTTTCACTTTCATCTACAAATTACATTCTCATTGAGGGATGGCCTCAATAAACAGTCTAAGAGTAATTGTTCTTTGTCAAATGCTTGTAGGTGTTTGTGTGAGTAAATTTGCATTCTTTTCTTCACTGATTTTCTGATCAAGCAGTATTTAACATAAAAATGGATTTGCCTGATACTAATGAACCCTGGATAAGACACATCATAATTGAAAATACCATAATGGCATCTGCTTTGCAAATAAGGAAGATTTGAGATGCAAGAATACTGTGTCAAAATATCGTAATTTAAATAAATTGTGTATTCAAAACACAGCTTTGCATAGACAATATATTCCTACTTTGAAGGATATCAGATTTCACTGAAAACATGAAATGCACATTGGTCTTCCATAAGTCATTCCATAGGACCCTTATGATTATTTAAATTATTTGTTTAAAGTACCTAAAAAACAAAAAAACACCCTTATATACCAAAGTATAAATTGTTTTTATATGTGTAAAAATACGTAAAATTTTTTCTCATATTTAATAAACTCATTTTTTGTGGCCTTACATTGTTTCTTCCTATTTCATACATCATGTTTCATACATACATTGCAAATGTAGGGATTTGTAGTACAAAACTTATTAAAGGAACTAATAGGAAGAACAGCAGTTGAACAGTATGCAACAGATCCATCATCCTTACTCCCCCTCATTTATGAATAGACAGAGATACTGTGCAACATAACTACATAAATGAAATAAACACAGCATGGAAACACCAACCCACAGCGTGAACTTCGTAAAAACTGTTATCAAGCATAAAAGAAGGAAAGATCAAGTGGTCAAAGCATCACCACTAAGATTTAACTCCAAAAGGTTAGGTAAAAGGCACCAAATTGTCATCAAAGCTTTAACAGTGGTAAATTATATAAGCCTGTACTTAAAACTCAACTCAAATACTACCAAAAGCAGACCCCATCTAGGGTCAGTAGGCTTTAGGTCAGGCTCAACTTCTAGCATGCCACTTGTTGAAGCACAAGTCTTCCTCCTTAGAAACCTTCCCTACAGCATGTTAGGCAGCCAAATGGCCACACATGATTACAAGAGGTCTGGCATCACTCCCCTACACTGCAGAGCACTTCAAGGAAAGCTAGAATGTGTGCAACTGCACATGCTCCTAAAGCAACTTAAGTACACACACTGAAACAGGTGTTTCAAGTTTTGGCAGCACAGCATTTTTTACAACAAAACTCACATTTCAGACAAACAGGCGTTGCCTGGCTTCAAGTTTAGCCTGGAAGAAATGAGTATATACTGTTGAACTATTCCGCAAAGGCTAGCCATGGTCTGTCTACTTCAACACGAAACAAACATTTTAAGAGGATAGTAAGAAAATAGTTCTTAAAAAAAAAAAAAA
>JACDJE010000080.1:1635855-1689587 GCA_016647715.1 Pavo muticus
TTTTTTTTTTTTTTTTTTCCTTTGAGGTTTAGAATCAGAGCTAGCTCTGGAAGTAAATGTGCAGCAACATATCACATAAGTGAAGTGTTGTAACACGGAATTCAGGATTTTCAGTGGGAATTTCTCATTTTTCCTTAACAGCTTTCTATGAATTATCTTAAATAGTATCTTAGATAAGGCAATTATTATATGGAGCGTTAAGCAGAGCACAAATATTGGTACACCTCAGAGATGCCAGTTAATTTCCCCTTGACTACTGAACCATAAATAAAGGAAAACAGCATTGTTAAATGGCTCTAAAGTTGCATAGTGGCAAGCAGTTGTTGTATTGCCACACGGAGTATGTATTTTTGGAACATAACCACAAAAGGAATTATGATATTAATTACAGAGGATGTTTTGTTTATTCCATTCCCATTTTAAAAGCCCAAACCATTTTGCTGTGTCTGCACCTTCCCCTGCTGTACTCTGCAGACCATCTGAGCTGGCTGCCCACGGTGGCTTGGCAGCAGAGCGTGTTTCAAATTCTCATGAGAGTGACCTACTTGGTCCAGCAAGAGAAAGAGGAAAAACTCCTGAATGCTTGGCTTTCAGTGTCGCCAGCAGCACGATTCACCAAGGAAGCTTAGCTGTCCACAGCCAGCAATGGCAGTTGTCTCAGGCAGCACATCACACAGGATTCATGCTGCAGCCCTGAAATAACCACTGCTGTTTTTCTAGGTGAGCTTCCCAGATTAAACTGTATGGCAAAGGCACCTATCTCCATCAGATTTCCAGGCAGCTTGTCCCTTCTCCCCCCAGCCAGGGCCCTGCTCTGACAGTGACCAGGTGACTTGCATCTGCCTTGCTGCCAACTGTGCTACTCTGGGATACAGTGCTGCAGCATGCCCAACCACCACAGATCACAGGCACTGTATACTTGGTGCCATTTTTCCCTTAGAAGCTGTTGCACACTAGCTAGTAAAGAGAAATACATTTCAAAGCCAAAAGCTTTTCTAGGATACCATCATCTGAGCAGGAGAAGATCCTTTCTGCTCTCCTTCCTCTGACCACAGCCTGATTTAAGTGCCCCCCATCTGTGTTAATCACCTCCCCACCTGCACTCCTCACTTGGTGACAGAGCCAGGGTGGGGTGAGAGCTATTCTGACACCTGAGTCATGCTGAATCTGACTGTCTGCTCTCAGTCCCTCTGCTAAGAGCAATAAATAACAGATATCAGAAAGGACTCTTAATGGTGAATCAAAAATGAGAGGTAAAGGAGTGAGGCAAGGGCTGTAAGGAGCTTGCCTTCCCTTCTGCAAAGCCTTGAAGGAAAGTTTTGTGCCCAGCAGTGTGGTGTAGAGGCTGATTGCTGTGGGGGACGCCAGCCTAAGGCTCACTCCAGAGGGCATCTCCAGATCATAGTGATGCTGACATACTTTGCTGATCTGCTTGGGCTTCATCTAATACACGACAAATCCAGTGGAAAGACTCCCACTGAAATCCATGTATGTGAGGTTAGAGTTCAAATACAACAGGCTGTGCAACATGCGCTACGGAGGAGGTTCAGGATAAACAGAAAAGTGTCGTTGGTTACACGGTGGCACCAGTGTTAAATGTTGTAAGCTCCTCTCACATCACCAGTTAGTGCAAGTGGACAGGAAGTTACTGCTATGACTTGTCCTCCATTGTAGTTAACGCTTTGACGAAAGAAGGTCAGATTTCCAGGGGCTATTGCAAATGCTATAGCATTGAATTAAACCTTGGGGCTGTTTATCTGTAAACCCTTGATAAATAGATGCTAACCACCCTCAGCCACTTTTCAGGGAGCCCCTAACTGAAACAAATTCTTTGTGCTCACAGAAAATTTATTAGTGTAACACCCTGGAAACCGTACTATGGGAAAACTTTCAAACAAAGCACATATAGCAGTAAACTTCCCCACTTTGATGTTATCAAAATGACTTTAAGAGAAAAAATGTCAATGTGACATTTACACTTCTTGGTGCAGTAAATATGTGTCCCTACAACTATTGTTCAGAAATGGTGCCACCATCTCCATCCTCATGGCCACAGCACGTTCTTCTGTGTCTGCCTTCAGAACCCAGCAAAAGGGCATCACTACAATCATTTCTAGACTTTTCCGAGTTGGTGCTTGGCTGCCAGTTTCCTCTGCTCGGCTCATACACCATCCAGCATAAATATCGAGGTCAGTGCATAAATACCACTCTGGATAAATGCTCAGTATAACTACAGTACATCTAGTCTCCATAAATCCAGTTAAATAAGGCAGGATTGCACAGCAGGTCAGATATTATATCCGATCAGAAAACTTTCCCCATAAGTAAAACTGAGATTGTACTTACCCATATCTAAACTGGGGTAGGCATTTATAGCCAGCTCTGACATCAAGGCCATCTTAACACTGAAGCAGTCAGTGCTCAGCCCAGAGGTACCTTCCTACCCTCCCTGTACCTCTGAGTTCCTCTGCAGCACGAGGGTGACTGTACAGATGATCACATCTTTTACTTAATATTATGGAATATTTCAGAAAGCCGTCCTCCTCAGTGAGAGTACTAACCCTATTTTTAGAAGAAAAAAATAAAAATCAGAACTCAACTGCAAGAAAAATAATCCAAAACCAAACAAAAATATATGTCCTCAAAAGTTTGTTGTCTTTAATTTGTTTTCAAATATGCTCTTCTTACAAGGTATAATTTTTCTAGCACTTGCAACACTCTAAAAAGTTATTTGTGGTCTTGGGAAGGAAGAAAATACGAAAAATAATTAAGGTAAAATTCATCACATGTAAGTTGCAGTTGTAAAATTAATCCACTCAGCTAATGATAAATCAGAAAACCCGCAAGCAGTCAGATTTTCAAATTATACCAAAATTTGTCAAGTATATCTGAATAATTACGTATAGTAACTATTATGTGAAGTATCTCTTTATTCTTTTTTGCCATCATATTAACCTACCCTGCAAATTGTTCAAAATGTAAGTCAAGACCTTCAGCTAACCTATCAGACTACCTGAAACACTAACCACAGATTTATGTTAGGTAATGTAATTATAATATTAATAAACAAATTTAATTTACAGAGCTAAAGTAGGCAATATTGTTAAATAAGCTAGTGTTGAAGTTACCCAGCATTGAATGTGAGAAGAATGAGGTGATGCCCAGAGGTCCCACCCAACCTACATGGTTTTTAATTATTATCAAGAATAGTGAAGATAGTACTGATCTTGCCTGGAGACGAGAACTGGGACAGATCAACTTTTTGAAGTACATTATGTTTGGAGAGGGGATTTTCTTTGTAACCTTGCTGTTGAGGAGCCAGCAGTGGACCTAGACCACTCCACAGGAGCAAACATCTACATGACGATGATCTGAAGCAACAGGAAAGATCTGGGCAGAAGCAGAATCCTGCCCTGCACAATCTACAGTGGCCTTAAGCAAACAGATAATTCTGAAACATAAAAAAAAAAATAAATAAAAATAAAAAAAAAATTTCTAAGGCAAAAATGATTTAAATAAGAATGAAGATTGTGTGTATCTCTTACCTAACGAGTAGGAAAATAATTTAAAGCAATACTGTATTTTCTTCAAAATTTTGTCTCATTATTTAAGAAGATAAAATTTGGCTTTACCAGTATAAAGGCAAGTGAAATTTCATCTAAATATTAAAGTAATCCAAAATCCAACTGGTCAGTAAACAAGTCATACAGCTCAGCTAGATAGCTCCTCAATTTTCCAAGTCACTGAAGCAGCGACGGTATCAGTTGTCTGAAAAGAGAATTAAATCCTGTTATTTTTTGTCCTATATTTTATTTTATTTTATTAGTTGTAAGGAGGCAGTGGCAAAGTTAGTTAGGTGATTCTCAATGTATGTTTACATTTCTGGAAGCTTTATTAAGTGTAAAGAGATTTTTTAAGTGCACGTCTTCCTGTAAGAGGTGAAAACATTTTATTCAGAGGAAAAAAAAATACTTCAAATGTTGAATTTTCTTTCCATTTTAATTGCAATGGTTCATGTTTACAACACTCCAGCAGCTTCCAGTGTTCACTCAAGATAATGAATGACTGCTTATAATTAAGGATTTCACAGAATTCTATTCTGTACACCATCCAACTTTGAAAATTGCAGGTTTACTATTGTCCAACATTGTGCCAGCCTACTTTGTTTGTCTGCCTTAGTGACGGATTGGAACATTATTTCCTGACATCTCAAGGATGGTCTTCTTGATAGAAAACAGAAGGTATTTACCCATAGGAAATGTTGATAAAAAAGAACAGTCATTGAGTGTACTCTATGTATGCAGAAGTAGTAGTAGTAGTAGTGTAATTCTGCCTGGAAGGTCTATAATGGACTTTGAATGAATGTATTTACCTCTCCCCGAAGTGATGAGTGCTCTCTCCATAAGACATTCTGAATAACCTGAGAAGGATGCATATATTCAAGTAAGCTAAATATTTACCTGGTAGAAATTGTGTGGCCATTATATTTTCCACAGTCTTTTCATTTCAGTATGATACTTTAAGCTATTTTCCTTAATTTATTAAAACATTGGCTTGGAATTCAGGTGAAGGCAAGGAATTGAATTGTTTTTTCCTTTTGTCTGCCTGGAAGAGGTATTAGCTTCATCAGTCAGTGCAGGGATTGAAACAATTTATCCAATATGGAAATGCCTCTCTCTAAAATGCAGTAAATACTACAGCTCCCAGTAGGCAAATTATGGCCAAAAAAATCCTGGCCATATCCTTTAATTGAACTTGGTTACTTCTAAAAAAATAACAATTCAAAATTTCAGAAAGAGCTTTTTCAAGGAAAAAATAATAAATTTAGTGTGTGTAGATCCAACTCATTGTTCCAAGAATTTGAATTGATCAGCCTGTTACCTGCAATCTAGCTCCAGGGATGCAAAACTGCCACGGTATGTGCTCCAAACAGTGCTGAACTGAGCGCCCAAAGACAGACTCAAAGTGTGATATATCGGTTTCCACTGTCATGGAAGTCTTTGAAAAAATAATGAGATTTAAATAGCTGCCTTGTAGAAACTGTCTTTTAATAATTGTTTGAAACCATTATCTTCTGAATAAATCTATACGAAAAATGATTACCCTTTTCCTATTATTATTTTGACACCAGGAAATCTATCTATGTAAGCCTGCAAACGCCAATTGATTTTATTAAATCTCTGTATCGCTGAATGTTTCCATGTAGAGTGAATCAGCGATTTGCTAACAGGAACTGTCATATACTGCACAGAAGCTGTGTTAGGGAATTATCATGACTTAGAAAACTGTGAATAAGTCTATCTCTCTTATACAGCAGGTAGAAGTCGACAACTAGATGTACCTGAGTAGGAAGAATTACATTTTTGAGTCTGCACATCAAGCTTATGGTAAATCTGCAAAATTCATTAGCTGTTAATCATCCTGAGGATGATGGAAGCAGGCAGGAGAAAGCACTCAGAATTTGTAATGGAGAGAGATGTCATTTAAGTAACTCTCTCTCAGCAAACAGGAGAGACAAAGAATGGCCAAAGAATGCAAAGGGAGATGAAAACCAGGGTCTTCAGATAGTGTGAGGGCTGACAAGCACCGGTGGGTCGGAGGTGGCTGAAGATACTTGGCTGTTGTTTTTGTGTGGATCTGCAAGCCCTCTGCATTTTCTTCATAAGCAAAATTGAGGTTAGAGGGAAGGCAGCACATGCTTACATAACAGTCCCTTTGCTGAATCTGCATGTTGATAACTTGCACTGTTGCACATTTTCTGAAGAGAGAAACATAAGCACAGTTTTCCAGGAGGAGGCCGGGAAGTCCTTAGCTCCTGGCTTTGGCTCCATTCCACTTAACCCGCTGAGACTTGGTGCTCAGCAGTGAGCTGAGCTGAGGAAGGTACTTCTAGTTTCAGAGAGGCCTGACAAATGCAAACTCCCCATTTTTGGTAGCAGCTGCTTTCAGAACACCGCTTCTAGTACTGGGAAAGCTCCTGTGTCAGAGTCTCATCCAAAAATCATGCAGTTACAGACACCCAGCCAGTGCTCAATCAGTTCCCCATTTCAAAGAATTGCTTCTAAACATCTATTCAGCTTTCTCTGCCTTTGAGGAAAGCTCTAAATGTCTGCTTCAGGAGACCTCTGCATTTTTTTCAAGAGATAAAGAATCTTGAAAATTGCGGTCAAAATAAAGATTAGGAAAGTTTGAATGAAAACAAGTTAAGAAAATGCTGTGGTTTGATTTTGAGCAAAGTTCAGAAAATGGCCAGTCCCAAAACATGGCATGTCACAAGGGGACTTCCTCCCCAGCTGATGCCCTTTGTTACTGAGGGACGTGTTGTGTTATATACTGGTTCAGAATCCATTCGTGAATTTCCGGACAAACAGAAATTCAGAAGACATTAAATTTGATAGATACTTGGCAGATTAAGGCAAAGGACGAGAAGTAGCTGAAGACATAAGAGAAATACAAAAACAGAATGAGATTATATTGGTAACTGTGATACCACTTTCCTACAGAATTAGGCTAACAAGTTTTTAGACAGCTGGGAAGGAAAGCATTTAAAAGACAAGTTGGTCTTGGGAATGTCCCTGTGGGCTTCATTCAGATAAGAGAGAAAGGACAAGGAAACTTTGTTTAAAAAGCTAACAAGCAGCCCACAAAGGCAGTGCATTGATCGGAGTTGCACACACACTCTGTAAGAGATGGTAGCATAGGAGCAGAAGATGAAGAACTTGCAGAGCAAAGTGTCTCATTACGCAGCTCACTAACCCACTGTGAGGATGTATCACTGATGCCACTTGCCAGGCTGGCTGCAGCACTACCCCGCACTCAGCAGTGAAACGCTGTCCCACCTCCAGGCAGCTGCACAAGTTGAGCACATCACTAAAGCACAAGACTTTCCTCATAATGATTCATTGACCTATGCCTGAGAGCACTTAATCTCGAATATATGTTTAACAGAATCTTTAAAAAAAGTCTAATAAATTCATTAGAATTCATTTAAAAGCATTTATTTGTTGCTTCAGGCCTTGTCTACTGGAAGATCAGTAATCCACTGATCCAGCAGATCCCTTTGCATAATCTTAACTGGCTCCAAGTAAAACTAATAATGCGGGTTTTTTTAAGTTCCCTATAGGAATTCAAGATTCCAGTGTTCAGTTTTACAGCAAATTCAGAAGATTTTGCAAAGATGTTTCATTTGCCAACTCAGACTTCAGATGAGATCTCCAATCTTCTCATATTTGGGGGTTCCACCTGCACACTGGGAAGGGGGCCTAGCAGAAGTCAGAGGGAGGTTCAGGGCTGGAGAAATCTCACCAAGCTTTGGATGCTCTCCAGGAGTGTGGTAGCTTTCAGAAATTGCTGCTATGGTCTCATCGCAGAAATGTGTCCCATTATGCAGGGAGGACCACCTCTGCCTGTTTCATTGGCTGAGGTCAGCTGTCATTCAGGACCCCAGTGAAAGCTGTGGGCTCTAATACTAACAAATAGGTGTACTTAAAAATCAACTGAAAAAGACTTGATTGCAAACTTATGCATCTTTTTCCTACACGCTGAGATACAGGATCTGTATTTCACTTGCAAATGATAGCAACACTACCATGACCAGCAGAAGCAGCAGCTTGTGAGGCTGTAAGTGTCCAGAAAGGAGCAGGAAGACAATTTCTAAGAAATATTCTTATAAAACCAATTAGTTTTAAACTGAATCAGTAGAAAATGAGATTTATCCCCAAAATAAGTCGTTTCTGCCATAATAAATAATGCATCCAATGGGAAAAAGCATACCTAAGAGGTTTCTTTTTTCATCAGTGTTCACTCTAAATGGCTCTGACTGTGCAAAATAGCTGTAAGTGGCAAAGCCTCCCTGGAGCTTGCAAATCACTGCACAGTACATTTTAAAAATGCTAAGGACTATATGCCCCTCTAGAATTCAAAGTGAGTGTCTGCACAGAGAAGCACATAATAGCAGAAAGTGGTGATCCGGGTCCAAATCAGGAGCTCCCACACATCCTCCCCAAAACCAGGATACGCAGGAACACCAGAATATTCCCAGGGGAGCCAGGGGTCTGTATTCATCACAGAGTTCCGTAAATGCCTCCTGTCCCAGTCCTTACCTCAATAATATGCCATTTCATTGTAGTCTCTTTGCTATTAAAACTCTGGACGCTGAAATCCAGAGACTGTAAGACTGTAACAATTTCAATTTGATTTCTTTTTATTTTTGGTGTGAATTTCTAGTCCTCTACTTTGAAAATCTATGTTCAAAAGATAATGAAAATAGAAAGCAAATAAGTATTTTTTTTATTTCCCGTGCATTTGTTCATCCCATGCTCTGGTTTATCACTCTTGAATATTAGGAATCCAGCAATACAAAGTACCACCTGCATGAATTGCATGAATGTAATTGAAAAGAGTGGAATCAAGTGTAGAAAAATATTTCCTATTTTGAGCTTATAAAAATAATCTTTAATTCAAAGCCCTTGTATTGATTCAAAATCTGCTTCCTTTCTACTATTTATGCTTTCAGATTCTGAGATGCATACCTTCGAGGTTACCCTGTTACTGCAGATGACATGCACAGTACAGCACAAAGACTTGGGAAGCCATGCTTCAAGTTATACACTGTGTGCTGCAACTTCTTCTTTGAAGGATCTGTAATTAATCATTAAAATGAAGGCAACAAAACTAGGTGCTATCCTAACTCTACCTGGAGTTCATTGAAAAGTACAGATTCAAACTTGTTGTCCCAGTTTAGATTTGGTATCAAATTTTATAGCTTCAGGGCCTCATGACTAACGAGATTAGCACATATTAATATTAATCCCTTAATTCTTTCTCTAATTGCTTTGAAATCCGGGGTCATTAATGACTTCAGCCATTCCTGAGCAGCTTTTTTAATTGGACATCAGTTTTTGTCATCTATGCTTAAATTTATGGGCAAAATACTGTGAAAAGGGGATAAAGCTCAGGTGAATAGGAATATTACATGAGTGTAATATGTGTTAATACATAGGGCTTTTTTTCTGAAATAGTCTATATGAAAGGAAAACACTTTCTCAAAAAAAAATCAAAACAGAAATACTGAAAACTTACTTTGTTTTATAGACTAGGTGATCTCAGAGGTCTTTTCCACCTTTAATAATTCTGTGATTCTATGACAGCAAAGTCTTCCAGATGTATTCACTTCTATGGGTGTCCTTTTGATGATGTTTCCAGTGTTGCTTCAATACTTTTCTAAGGCTCTGAGTGTTATTCTGTAAGTCTGGACATTTTACTACAGATTTTTTAATTGCTAGATGAGCTGAAAGTAGTGTAACAGCTATTTACCCTTTAAAAAAATGTTTGCACTATATAAATGCACAAGGAGGAAATTTTATTTATATTTGAAGAGTCTACAACTAGAAGTAAAATTTGACTTTTTGGAGAGGAATGTGAATATTTTGAATGTTGTTTTTTTTTCTTTTTTTTTTTCTTGGTGGGGATGGAAGCAGCCTAGGAAATTTCAGCAAATCCTACTCAAAATAAAATTATGAAACTAAGCTAAAATTCTTCAGTGTAGAAAGGAATATGTGGAACTTGGAACATGCACATTCAGTGAGGTTTGGCAGGAAAAGTGTGCTTGCTCTGAAGCATTCATACCATACTCTGTGTATTATATTGCTTTTTCACGTCATCGACTAGCACAATGTTACCCTATGAAATTCTAATGCACGATAAATAAAAGGCACAGTGCTGTCAATCATGACGAGATCTAAAGATGCACAAGATATACCAAAGCCAGTATTAGAAAAGATGCTTGACTTTTAGACTGTTTGCAGAGAAGAAGACATAGAGACAAAACAGATTGTGTACTGGATATGAGTTGCAAGATGAACAAGGGGAGGGGTGGGAGATAACTAACCTGTGTACACAGAGTACTCTCACCTGAGCAAGCTCATTCTGACAGGAAAAACAAAGCTGCAAAGCACTCCAAGGGGGATGATTTAGTACCTTTCGTTTTGCTACCCCAGCATGTTTGGTTCAAAGGCAGCTCTCATATCTCTGCATGGTGTTGGCATGTACGCTGCACTTAAATCATTAGGCACTGCCTCAGCTGATGAGTTCAGGCTCCGAAAAGAGACACTGTGGTCTGTTCGCTGCTCTAGGGTCATAAAGCAGCTGGGAGTAATGAGGGAGGCAGAGAGGTTGGAGGTCTGAACCTATGGGCTGAATACTTTTTGAGGGAACCATGTAGTATCTGTAAAGTATCTATAAATCTTCAAAATCTGTTCCTAACTGCATGGTTAAATATTGCCAAGACCTGAGTTTGGTTTTACTGTACTGTTCAGTTTGTTCCTCTCTAAAATGGATATTACTCATAAAATGCATTTTTTATCCAGGTCACAGTAATCAAATAACTATTTAATCATTAGAGAAGAAAATAAACTTTATTATAGTGTATCATTTTATAAATGCTTCTAGCACAAGGAGCAAACAAGAAGCATCCAAAACTCACAAGAAATTGTTCAGCTGGTGCTGGGTAGATCTGTCCAAGATGTCCACAAGATGTACTAAAGAAGAGATAAAATATGACTGTGAAGATAAAAACAGTCATTCGATAACCTCTTAGATATTTCTTGACCTGCAGTTTAATAAGCAGTTTAATTATGTGGGTATCAAGTCTATTTCTTGGATACCATTTCATCTTGTGGTAAACAACTTGTTTATGGTCTGAACATATTGCAGTAGCACAAAAGTAGATTTATCCTGCTGAATCAGACAATAGACACAAATCCCAAAATACCTTAGAAAAGAACAATGTTGTCTTTGCAGCTATGAATGCCAAGGAAAATCTTCCCTTAAATCTGTATTCTTTATATAGATACTGAGTGGAAAGCATTAAACAGTCCCAGATCTAGTAATGTCTGGTCTCCCATAGACTCAGCATATCCCTCTGTAGTAACTGTGACCTCCAGTTCTTCCAGCTGTCCCCTACAAAGCCCTATGGACATTAATTATCATCTTTTTCCCATGTCTTTAAGATGACCGCTAGCCAAAGGCAGCATGTGCATTGTCTCCCTAAGATAGATCCATGCCAATCCTACCAAACCAAGCAGAGTACGTACCAAAGGACCAGATGGCAAACTGATTTGTCACAGTCCTCTCTAAAGCAAGGGCAATCAGGGACCCTGCCCTTGCTCAGACACTGATTTTCATGACTTTTAGAGTTCTTACATTCATGTCAGATTTGATTGAATTTAGCCAAGTTCAAACATTACTGCGAGGAAAGGAGAGAAAGATTGATAGTTGGGCAGATAGCCCAGCCATGTGAACTTCACATGCCTGGGTAACCAAGGTACTCAGAGACAGCTTCATAACCTGCAGTTATACACACTGTGAACCCATGTATGTGTACCATGACTGTGCGCTGCCTCCTCTCGTCTCTTTGACTGATGCTCATATAATGATGGAGGCATTTGATATTTTTATCTTTTAATTAGTAGGGCATATTTCTTTCAGTGATCCACCCAATGCCAGTAATTAATGAGGAGTTATTTGTTTCCTCAAGGCCTTTCTTACAGTACTCACATTTCTTTGTGCCTTCTAAATGTGTAATCGCTACCGCAGGATAAGAATATGACTGTCTTGATAGCACAAATGGGTAAAATGAGCTAAAGAGGATCACCTGAAGACACAATCCGCTTTGAAGCTGAGGCTGGCATCTGAAGCAGCTCCCAAACTGCCAAGCAGCACTTTGTTCTACATAACACTGCCTATTTGCCAGAGCACCAAGGTGCTGCCACTGCCCAGCATAGCACCACCAATGCCACCCGTCTGCAGGGTGGGTGGGCCTGAGGACGGCCTCATTTGCCCTCCCTGCCCCAGAGAAGCCGTCTGTCCTTCCCAGCACCACCATGCTTTGTGCTTGAGCAGAAGCAGTCCTAGATGAGAATTTCTGTGTTTACCTACTGCTTTTGACACACTGCCATTATTTTCTTCATTATTCAACTAAAAAATCATCATTTCTTTCCTGTCAGACTTAATCTATCAATCAAACTTGAGTGGAATTTCACAGGACAAGGGCAAAGCACATCTCTAGTCACATCACTTTCTCCCTGCCAGGTTTCTAAGGGCTTCCACAAACCAAAAAAGTTCAGTAATATTTTTAATCATAGGCAACCTAAATCAAGAAAGCGCTGCTCTTCTCCCCGTAATAATATTCACTGGAGATTTCATTTGATTTCTTGTCAAGATTTCACCTGCAGCCACCATCTGTCTCACTGAGCTTCCCCAGCAGATCCCGTCCTACTGAACAGCATGGGATGCAAGGAGGACATCCTTCTCCTCCTTTGCAGTGCATCTGAAGGCCAACAACACTACATGGAATTGACACTTTAGTGTCAGCCGTACACTGAAGTCAAGGAGGTTTCCTGCTTCACAAATCTGTCTTCTTTCCCCCCACTGATTGCTTTCATTTTGCAAAGATTCAGAAGGGGTGAGGGGTGAGAAAACACAAATTTTAAAATTTTAGGTCTCCTTCTATAATTATCATTTTTTTTCTTACAAATTCATTGTGACTGCCACAAAGAATCAGCTTTTTTTTTTAAATAGACATATTCCTGAAATTGCTCTTGTCAGTATGGAGGTTGCTTTTATCCCCTGATTGCAGACGTTTGTTTAGCCCTTTCACAGAACAGCATGCTGTTAAGATGTGTGTGTACATGCATGTGTTTACGAGTTTGCATCTGATTTTAGCATTCTCCTATTTTTAAAATAGTAGTAATTTCCCTAGAAGAAAAACAAGTTCCTACTTCAGCCTGGGATAAAAGGCAACCTACAAGGCACCACTCAACTGAATTGCTTTTTCATGTAATTCTGCATTTTAAATAAAGCAGCAGTCTAAAGGCCTTGCTGTAATGGAAGGTTTCCCTAGCTTATATAATAGTTCATGCAGACAGACAGCACTTCAGAGCCTGCCACTGACATTCAGACAGAACTAGCTCAGTCAAAAGTACCACCCAGAAAAATAAGCTTCTGGGATCCAAAGGAGCCTCTGCCCCACTTCTTTTTGTTTTGTTTTGTTTTTTCCCCAAGGGTGCTCCCAAATACGGAGCAAAATCAAACCACCAAAAGGAAAGAACTAGGGCTGGCTTTGTCTTATTAACATGGAGCACATGCGGCTGGCATTTGCAGAAACCTGCTAGGAGCAACTCTAAACTCTACAAATAAGTGTCACTATGGAAACTAATCAGATGAAGAGAAGTATGAAAGAGACCGCCCCAGGAAGATGTCTGAGAGGGATAAATATTACTATAAATAAATTACTTAGCTTAGAAGGCCTCGGCAAAAAGGTTAAAGAAGGCAGCCAGGTGTCTTGGGGTCTGGGGCACGCTCAGGACCTTTTCTTGCCAGGTGGGCAGTGTGCAGGAGCGCTGTGTGTCTGCGAAGGGAGAACAGAGCCCGCTTCATTCTTATGCGCCTGAGCTCCTGGCTGGGAGGAGAACCTTGCTTCTATCTTCCAAGGAGGATGGCTTCTTGGCAGCGTGTCTGCTCCCTGACAGCTCCTGAGGATAAGGATAAATAGCTGGGGAGAGTGGCAACTTAAATACAAATGAGGATTAACTGTTGGGAACAAGCTAAACTTGTTAGACTGGAAGCCAAAAATATGCTTTATTTCCAATAAGTATAAAAGTTGAAACTCTTTTCTTTTGTAGAATATCTCAGCTGCTATTCTACAGCAAATGTCATCTTCGTTACACCTTTTCTGCAGTTAACATAAGGAACTGTGCGCACACCTCACTTATAGTGATTTGTGAAATAACATGTAAGAAAGAAACCATAGTTACCCAGAAGCAAATAATAAATTTTGCTGCCTCAATTGACCCAGAGCAGATGTCTTTATGTTTAAATATATGCCATGCCTTATCATACCATGTTACAGCGTTGTCATGAATTATAAGCATTCAGACTTTTGAAGAGAAGGAATCAAACCCGAAGTTTGTGTGGAAGCCAGTAAATGCTCCTATCCAGGCTCGCTGGTGAGACAGGAAGGTGAATGTGAAGCCTCCAGACTTTGATCAAGCAGCACCTCCAGGCAGCTATAGCCCACTGCTCCTCCAATCACAGCAATGGTCTGTAAAGCAGAATTTCCAGCAAATTTTGGAAGAGAACAGGATAGTCAGCAGCTGAGTCTGATCAAAGTCAACATTAGTTGAAGAAGACCAAAAAACTGAGATAAAATGTAATTTTATTGAATACAACTAATAGCTATTTCTTGATTTTGCCTTTTCAATAATAAGCAAAAATAAATACGTGCTCCGAAGCCATCCACTTGTACCACTCATTTAAGATGGGTTTGGCTGGAACTGATTCACAGGAGAGCTGCAACTGGGCCCAAATATTTGGCTTTTGGAATCACTGTGACAGAACGCGACATGCAGAGATAATCATTTGTGATGTTTTCTTGTCAGCGATGAACCAAGCCTGGGAAATTCACAGACTGCAGCTTTGAGAGGTTTATAAATTCTTTGGTTTCCAGTAAGATGATGTGGAGGGAGTTACTTGTGAAGTGTAAGAAGAGATTTAATCAGAAAGGTGATTAAGATGACAGGCAGACTAATTGACAGACAATTTTCCTGTTGCAGAAGGAATAAAAATGGTTAGCTACATGGCCACTGGAAAGTGGTACCGACCAATCACTCTTTAGATGTGAATCTGCCCATCTTCTGGCAAAGTCTACTGGGAGAGAGAAACTAT
Organism: Pavo muticus; assembly: GCA_016647715.1. NCBI lineage: Eukaryota > Metazoa > Chordata > Aves > Galliformes > Phasianidae > Pavo > Pavo muticus. The sequence continues at coordinate 1,650,580 of JACDJE010000080.1, forward strand.
AACAGCAGTAAAAGATTTGTTTGTTCCACACATGTTTAATCAGGATGTCCACAAGCTTTTAAGTGAAACAATTAGTCTCTTTCCCTCAGTTCTACCTGCTGTTCCACAAAATGCAGAACTAGAGGTCAGGTAGAAAGCTTGCCTTTAGAACACTGCCCTTAGTCAATACAAGCTGTCAGAAGTTTGCTCAGTAGGCCTTGCAGAGGGACCCATGGCCTGCTGGAGTCCGGAGGGCACTGGGTGGCTGTGTAAGTCTGTGCATGGCTGCACCTGAGCATGGTAGGTGCTCCTGACACATTGCATGGGATAAATCAAAAAGTTTACTGTGCCAAAGCACATAAAATAGAGATTTGAGAACTAGAAAAATTGACCTAATTCAGTCCTTTGGGATTTTAGCAGTTCCTCCCCCTCCTTTATTAGCACAGCTGCAGAAGCAGCAGTTCACTGCAGCAGCCCTCCTCCACCAGCACTGACTTCCGAGCAGAAGAGTTTCCTGCACTCCATAAAAGCACTCCAGGTGGAAGCACTGAATACATTCGCATACTCAGAAGTGAGCATGTTATTTTCAAAAATTGTATCGGTGGTAAATGCAGGTGGAAAGCAGAATGAAGTACCTACTGTGTGATGGAGACAGCATTTAAGAAGCCAGCTTGTGGAACAGAGCTTCTTTGTGATTTCGTTAAGGTTCTTGCTCCCTTCATCTCCCCCACAGCAACTAATTTAGGTAATTAAGGCAGGGAGGGAGGCGGGGGGGGAAGATAAAACCAAAAAAAGCTGTTGTAGATTATCATATAAAGAAGGTATGCCACAGAGTAAAAGGTGCACTTGACAACCTGAAATCTGTCGACAACGAAAACTTCCCCTCTCCGAGCGCGGGGCCGCCGGGCCGCGTCCTCCGCGGAGGGCTTCTGCTGCAGAGCGGCACCATCTGCTGGGGGCAGCTGGTAGGGCGGGCAGCGGGTACGGGGAGCATCTTCGGGTGGGGATGGTGTTAACCTGTTTAGTCAGAGGCTGATGTTCATAGACGCCTCTCGCTGGGATCTTTCCACAGAGCTGCAAAATTAGCGGGTCGTAAATTGAAGGTATATTATTAGAGATGTCGTAGTACATATTTACCGGAACTGGTTAACAAGGAGAGAGGGAAAAGGTCTGAAGTACAATAATTCTACTACTTAAACATTGTTCTCAACAATACCATATATCCTTCAACTTCACGACAGTGCTTCAAATCACATGGAGAACTACTGAAGTCAAGAGAAAAAGCTTGGGCAGCTGTGGAGAAGACCTGGCTATGTGCATTCAGTCCTAAAGAGATAAATGCAAATTCTCAGTGTCCAAAAGCAGAAAATTACTGAATTCTTTTTTTTTTCCCCTATCTCTGTGATCCATTCTAAGAGCAACGAGGATTTCCGGACTATTCATCTATACCTAAACTTGTATTCTCTTTAGGCTTTGAGCCAACTGTTTGAAGATTTTAGATGAATGACCTCATGAGCTAAGATACCAGTGCTATTGCTATTTCACTCGTGCAGTCACATGCCTTTCACTTAGCTCCTTCCTCATTGATGTGGAAATCGATCCCAGACCTAAATGAAAACTATGTGCTTCCTTTATTGTTTTATGCTTTGAATATACTTTATTAAAGTTATTAAAAAGATAGGATCCCTTGCACTGTACCAGCGAGAGGCAGTTTTAGGGCATACTTTTAGTATTCAGTCTTGGGGAAGTCTTTATACAATCTTCTAGTCTACATGCTAAGCATGTACTGTGCACATGTTTCTGCCTCATATGTTATAACGCTGGAACATAATGGTTTGTTACACACATTTGCCATATTGTACAAAATCCAACCAGTGAAATAGAAGCCTGCACTTGCATACCACGGCAAAACATGATCCAGTACTGACTGAAATCCAGATCAGTCTGATGAAAAACACCTAGGGATGAAATAAAGGAGAAGAGTTTTCAAAATATCACTTTTATAGAACAAGCTGTGAAAGCAGTGCTTCATCGTTCTCCTGTGAGACTGAACAAAGATGGGAGTCATTGCTGCCTTCACAACGTTTCAGAGATGTACACTGAGACAGCTGTACATGTTTTCTAGTCTCTGCAAGATTCAATCTTGCATATTCTTTTCTAAAATCAAGTATGTAGCTTGCCTGCTGCATGCAGCCTCACTTCTCCCTTTGTCATTCCATCTCATCGTGGCCATCCATCACTGCAGGACTACTGACTCTCCAGGGCCAAGCTGCTCCAGAGATTGTTTCTTACCCATCCTTTCCAAGCACTGTCTTCAGCCACCTTCTGGTGGCTCAAACTCAGCTAAATATTTGACTGTCATTCAGCCTTCCTGGAGCAGCAGGGAAGACAGTTAATGCTGAGACTTTTGGCCCAACTGCAGGATGCTGTCAGACCAATGGTCTGAATCACTCCAAATGATGAACTTGCTTCAGTCACGACCCTGGTTTCCCCTTAGAAGTCATCATAAATCCTGCCCAAGGGTAGTATCTCAGATCATGAGTAAGTAACTCATGCAGCACTGTCTACTTTTGCCACCCCTTCAAGAATGCCATGCAAGGAAAGAAACACTCAGCATCCAAAAGTCTGAAGCTGTGACATACATGTATTTATACTCAGAATTTCTGGTCATACTTTCCTTATCACTTCTTTCACCTGAAATTTAATCCTTTTTGTAAAGTGGTTTCCTACAAGGAGGCGGAGGACAGAGGGAAAGACATGGAAAAAGGCATGACTCAGCTTCCTGCTTCACCTTGCAAGTTCTCCTGTGAGAGTCTCCAGGACATGGAGTCATGATTGGGTAACACAGATGGAAAGGGATCTTGGAAGATCTCTAGTCCAACCCCCTGCCCTAAGCAAGGTCAACATCAACAGAGCAAGTTGCTCAAGGATTTGTCCAATCCAGTATGGAGAAGCTGCTCCAATGCTTAGTTGTCCACACAGGAAAAATCTTTTCTTTATATCCAGTCTATGCAAGGTAGATCTGCTGCACACAATATCTGCCTGAAATACAAGTTGCTGAGCTGGACGCCATCAAGACAGGACAGGGCTATCTTTGTCATAACAATCACCTGCTCAGTCCTGCCTCAGTTCCTGCATCGTTGTGCACAGCCGCAGCCACACAAACCCAGCACTGGCTCAGGCTTGTGCCCACCTCCTAATGCAGCTGTGCCCAGGGGTGCAGGCCTGGTTCAGCCCACCCCACAGTGACAGCTGTCAGTGGATGCTGCTTGGCTTCCTCCTCCCTCAGACAGCACAGCTTAAGCACGAACGAGACCAAAGCAATCTAAATCAACAGGCAGGAACTCTTCATTAAAATGTTGTACCTTCATTTGTTTTGCATCTGTGTGCCTCAGCCATCTTGTTGAAGAATACTGACTGTCGCTGTTTTTGTGAAATATTGACTTGCAACAGATTGTGGCTTTCATACTGTAATTGGTGTTTCACTAATTCAGGAGGATAAGCTCTGCCTTATATATTTACTTAAGAAATTGTCCTTTCATTTGTTTAAATACTTACAGTAAGAGTGCTCTCTTCTCAGTGTTGCTGCTTTTGTTCTCTCAAGTATAGTGTTTTTTGTTTAAAATAGGAATGATCAAGGGTACAGGAACCTCTTCTGGGAAAACAGGGCAAAACCACTGAATTTTTCTTTGGAAATACTTCACAAAGAAAATGAAAAAGAAAAAATATAAAAAGCTGTATGTTCTGAAGAGTAACAGTGATACAGGATTACTGATCTATCCATCAAATGCAGCAATGAAGGAACGCTTGATTAAATTTAGAACAGAATACTGCAAAATGGTAAAATACAATCCCATTTAACAATGTGAATAATTAAACTGTGTAACTCACTGCCACAGGAGGCTGACAAAGGAAAAGCAGAATGAAGTCCTAACAGGACTGTATATTTGTTATTAATTTGGAAAACCTCCTAATAGGGAAATGAAAGAGGGGACCTAGAGCGACCATGTGGGTTCATCAGTGCCAGCCTCTTACTGTCAGAGGGATGTGAGCCCCCACCTCCCCCACAGCAGAAGAACAGCCACAGCAGGAGTTGCATAGACAGGAACGGGCAGCGAGGACGTACATTGCACGCCTGCTCTCTGCCTCCGTTGTCTGTTAATGTGGGGCCCCTGTGCACCCGTGAATATGCCATGGATAGGGACATGTGGAGGGAGACCACAGAAAATAAAATGGGCACACCAGCTCTAACCACTGGGCTACAAACAGCCCTTTGTACTGTCCCTCAGGACCTCTGACTTGTGCTTGTGGCTCCATTTAATTTATAGGGGTGAACAAACAAGTAAACAAAGTGTTAGCATCTATGGAGGGAAATAGAACAAGAAATAGCATTGCATAAATCAATGCCTACACTTGAACTGATGGATTCTGGTCAGCTGATCTCAGGGACACATGGCAAATGAACAGAAGTATAAGAAAAACGTTCAGATAGAGATCAGGAGTGTTTAACTGAGAGAAGGAAAAGGAGAGAACTGAAAAATGTACAAAGAAAACAACATCATTCTTTTGGTACAAGAGAAAGGAGACCACCAGTGGCAGCAACAAACATAGAACTGATGAAAGAAAACACTTATTTCCTTAGAAAAAAATGCCATGTATTACTTGTTTGTGGAATTCATTCACAAGGGCAGGCCAACTGCTTGAAAGACCTGAACAAAATGTTTAGATACACCACATGTATTCAAGAGGAATAATTCACACATTAGAAGAAAAAAAATTTCAAAAATGAGGCTATAAGCCCTTATTCTACAGGGAATTAGACTTATTGGGTTCTACAGGGAACTGAAAGGTAATTGTGCAGCCTGTAATTCCTCCTCTGAAGCTGGCCTCCACATACAGCATTAAATTGGGCCAGATGAACCTTTAATGTGGCTGCCACAGGCAGTAACTAAATATTTGGAACATATTTACCTTGGGAAAAGGAAATGGAAAGAGAGAAGAGGGAAGTAAAGAAAAGTGTACAGAATACAAGAAAAGCAATAAATGATAAAATGTAAAAAAAAAAAATAGTAAAGCTGACAGCAAATTAAGTTCAACATTATACAGGTCAACATGTCATTGTGCTACTAAAGTAAGTTTCATGAGGATGCATGCAGTAGACTCCAATTTTCTTACTGTTTGCTGCTTCTCGGGAATACCAGAGGAGAAAATGGTAAGTTATGGAAAATACAAAACATATTTAAGCACCCTTAAAGCCATCTGCCAGCAATATATGTGTATAGAAAACACCACCACCATTTCCCGTGGCCCAGCTAGTCTCTTGCTCAAGTCTTGTATCTATGCACTACAGTGTAAGAAAATAAAGTAGCTCTTCTGTATAGGAAAAAAATAGCAGGCAAATGAAAGAACAAAGTTTCCCCAGGCATGTTTCTAAGTCATTAAGCTGAGATTTAGAAAAGGAATCTGAATTCTGAACACTCACAGGAAAGAAAATCGTCCCACCATAAATAGGAGTGAAAAAAATAGATGCCAAGATATCACAGACAAATGGGAGGATGGGGTGAGCCATTTGCTTCCTCAAAGAAATGTTTCATAACCTGCAAGACTACAGAACATATTATTTGGGTGATAAAAGTTTTGGGTTTTCATGGTCTGGAAGGTAGAAACCTCACGTGTAGTGGTAGAGCTTATGCCAGGCAGATAATGAGAAGATCAACACAGCCACCGCTGCTGGCTCTTTCCAACTCATGATCTTCACGTCATTCTAGGAAGGAGTCAATCCACAGCTGAGTAATCCACAGGGTCCTCTGTCCCAGCAGCGCTTCCCAGGCATGCAGGGAGCTAGCATCCCTTCCAGGGCCTGTGGGAACCTTCCCTGGGATGAGGTCTGCTCATGCAATTTGGGCTGGGAAAGCCAGCGGGAATGGGAAAAGCAGGCCTGGAAACTCCTAGCTGCAGAGTCATAAAGAGGTGTCATGCTGGGGGGAGAGGGCGGCTGCTCATGGGCAGCTCTGTCGGCCATGTCAGCAGGGTGAGGCAGGACAGCGGTGCTGAGAGGGGTGACTGAGCTGGAGGCTGGTGGATGAGGCCAGAATAAGAAGGGAGGACAGGCAGCACCCAATGTGAAGCCAAGCTGAGGAAGAAGAGCTTTACTAAGGGAGGCACTCTACTTCAGAAAGGAATTTGGAAAGACTGGGAAATCTGTATAACAATCATAAGACTCTTCTGTCTCTCACTAATTCATCAGCTAGCACTATCTCAGTCTGGTCATACCTACAGCTGAAGTCAGCTCTCCCATTAGTTGAGCATGGCCAGCAACATGTCTGGAAACTGCCCATATATTTTGAGTATTAGGGCACTATAGACTGTATAAAATCTCAAGGGTAAATATGGAAAATACCACTAACAGCATTAGAGGGAGAGGATGTCAGGTGTACCAGATTGATTCACTGCGACTACACAAAGGATTAGAAAAAAGTTGGCCAGTGCAGTTCCTCGACAAAATGATTGAATGCAGGGCCAGGCAGTGCTAACAGTGCTTATATTTAACTTACTAATGCTTACTTACTAATGCAACATCGTGTGCACCGCAGGTGACCCCAAGCAATTTAATCAGAACTTAAGCTCTCTTTTAAGGATAAAAAGGAACATCCAGCTCTCACTGTTGTGAAAATAGCTCCCAGAATGTAGACTACTGTAGCTGTATGCATGACCTCCTTAATTTTAGTGTCAGCTAGCCAAAAAAAAAAAAAAAGCAAAGAAATGGAAAACCTGAGCCTCTGGCTTTTTTCCATAATTTTCCCAGATAAATTTCCATGCTCTTTGTCACAACATGTTTGCCAGCTGGGCAGCCGCATGACATTGTACTACGAGGACGTTCAATTTACCAAGGATGTCAAATGGAACAGGCAGCTCAAACTTACTGTATGGACAAGATCATGAACTCTCTCAGTAGTCTTCTAGCAAACAGAGGCTATACAACGTCGGGTAAAGAATTACCATGTAGCCATTAGTCTAAATTCTGGTTATCACAGCTCCCCACTAAGAACAATAAATGGCATCACAAATATTTTCTTCCTCTGTGCACCAGAGTGGGTAACAATTTGTCCAGGCATGAGTGGGATTTTTGAGAACTGAGCTAAACAGTCCTGAGAAAAAGGCAAGGAGAGGAACATTAATGTAAATTCAGCTGCCTAAACACAGTGCTGTTTGATCTGCCTTGGCTTTCCAAGACCATCACTTGAAGCAAAGGAGATTTGTGCCTTTCTGGACACTAGGGAAGATTTCCTACTGCAACAAAATTGACACCAGGGCCTATGTTTAAGCAACTGAATCTTGTCCTCCATATTCATAATGTTTGTGGTTAGATGCAGATTATTCAGTCCCGGCCATTTCTCAGTATTCTAATTCTGCCGTACCCCTTTGGAGCAAAAGGACTTGCTTCCCTAGAGGAGAGCTCCCCTTGTTTCTGTGAAGGTACTCTGATATTGTTCACTTTTCTGTGCATATGCAATCTAATACCTTCCAGCTGCTACAGTCAAGGGGATTTCAGAGGAATAGAAATACAATAGATTTTCCATCCAGTGTATACTTCTTTGCATTTACCAACATTGAAGTTAATTTACTATCTTTTTGCTTGTTTCTTTCACTGGTTTAAATCTCAATTAACTTAATCACGGTTTTCTTTCACAGTGGTCAACCAACAAAGGCAACTTTGACTTCCAATCCCTCTTTCTCTGTTTGTCTCTCCTCTTTCAAGACCACAAACAAATACATTTAACATCAGAGGGGTTTGCGTGACATCCTAAAGTGCTCTGCCATTAATTTTACCTCACAGTGAGCTGAGTTTTCACTGCACTCTTTGGCTGCTGATGACCAGCCAATATTAACTGTTGCATATGTTATGAAATACAGGAAATCCTGATGTAAAAATATTCTCCAGAGTAACCTAATCGTGCCACAGCACAGATTCTGAGCACTTGTATTCCACTTCAGCCACTCCTAGACTTAGAGAGCCCTTATTTTTGCCTTCCAGTTCCACAGAGAGGACCCAGAAAAGGAGCAAAGCTTTGCCTGCAACCAGCCACCTCCTTGCAGCCCCCCTGGCCCCACCAGGATCCGTTCAACCACCCCATTTGACTAATGCAATACCAAAACTTCACATGCACATGTATTATTGCCAAAAACATCGGAATACTGCCCTGTCTGGCAACTGATTGTTGTATTTGTTTTTTATTCAGCAGCTATTGGGAATTTGGCAGCCATCTCACCATGACTGGTTCCAAAGGGCTATTCAAATACAAGGAAGTACTAAGGAAAATTGCCGTCTGGATTTTCTCCTCTAAAGTAGCCATTTAAAACAGGCTCATAAAAATCTTCTGTAGCTGGAAAAGCTGAGGTAACTAATTTAGTATCAAAAAGCAAATGAATCATCGCATTAAAAATAATACCAACTTAAACATGAAGTGATCATGTTTGTGAACTTATATGTTGGTTCCTATTATTCCAAAATATACCTCAAGTTATTTAGTGCTACAAGCGGGAAAACCTTAATTCATTATCTTAGTGTGACTATCAAGTTTTAGTGAGGTTTTAGACAGGCATCAATCAAATATTAAGGTGTGACTACGTTACATTGTAGGAGACAGTGAATTTTTTGTTTATTGTTGAATGTGGAGTGCACTATTCTGCAGCCATGATGGAGGTCGAAGGGGGAAAAATGGTTGATTCAATTTCAATTTCATTTCAATTTCTTTGGTGTATAACCTCATATAAGGGATTTAGAATTGTTCTTCTTTGTAAACTTAAAGCTGATTACTTCATTTCCAGTCTTGTATTAGATGAAGAGATGCTACACTAACAGAATCATGCTCACATCTATTTGCTTTGTGCCATCAGATTTTTCATAGGGGCTGGGGGACACTTCTGAGCTTCAAGACTACTGAGAAAAAATGCAAGCAGTTTCACCAAATGCTCAGATGTTTTAAACATCAGCAATGAGGAGACAAACACTATCAGTCTCATTCCAACGACTATCACATCCAGTGAGATCAGAAGTTTCAGTGCAAAGCCACATTTAGTCCAGAATCGTTTAATTGCACTTTTCTGATGGAGTGACAGTCCAGAGCTGGCGGCTGCCATTTTGTCCATCCTGCTTTGCACTGTTTCATGGGCTCAGAAGCCAGACTGATATTACAAAAGGACCAGAAGTCTTCCCTTAAAATTTGATTGAAGTAGTGGGAATGAAAAATTTATTCTGACTGACAAGAAATAATTGGGTATCTGCCAGTAGTTTACATTCAGATGTGAGGAAAAGGAGAGATTAAGCAGATTAACCTCTATCATCTGGGAGATGACATTTCTTGCTGTGTTTGAAGTATTTTGTGAAGGAAAGATGGCACTGATTTTGAAGTTTATACTAACCAAATCTCTTTGATTTGGTTTGATGCAGCAGCTGCAGTGACACACCCTCAGTCTTTGAAGGCCTTGAGCTGCAAGGGATGGGATGGAGAAGAGCCCAACTGCAGCTCTGAAGTGTCACCTTCCGCCTCTGGGGGAAGGAGTGCTCTTGTATAATTTCTCCTGTCATCTTAAATTTGTATTAGAAGGTATGGGGCAGGTGGGATGCTTTCCCAGCCATGCTGAAGGCAGGAGTGGCGGCTCTGTGCTCGTTAGGACTCCTGTGTTCATTACTGCTTCTTCCAGGAGGAGCAGAGTGGGAGTAGGATGAGCCCTGGAAGGCAGCCAGCCCTGCTGAGGTACTCTGAGTGGATTTTGTGCTTTCCTTTTATTTTCTTAAAGAAATTCAAAGCCCAGAAAAAGATGTGTTTTGACCTGTTGTTATTTGTTTTGGCAGTAACTAAAGGGGATAAGGCAATTATCTGCTGATAGACTTTGTATTTAATTGCTAAAAATCAGATCGAGAGTGACTTTCTGTGGTAGACAAGCCCATAATGAAACTACTCAGATCAGAAACTCTTCCACTGAGAGCAAACCATCGAGGACAACTAACAGCTTATTGTAGCTGAGACACTATTGAATTAACACTCACAGAATCATAGAGTATCTTGAGTAGGAATGGTCTCGTAAGGGTCGAGTCCAACTCCCAGCTCCACACAGGACCACCAAAATCAGTCCTTATGTCTGAGAGCACTGCCCAGACGCTCCTTGAATTCCGGCACTAGGAGCAGTGCCCACTGCCCTGGGCAGCCTGTTCCATGCCCGCCACCCACTGGTGAAGAACCTTCTCGTGATACCCAACCTGACCCTCTCCTTTCTACCCACTCAAGTGAATAACAAGGAAATTTCTTCAGTACTCAATGTTCAATACCTGAGTTCAAGAGTCACATGTTGGTTTAACATCTAAAACCTCTTTCCAGGTTATGCAAATGTGTTATTAAAAAAAAAACAACAACAACAAGCAAACAAACAAACAAAAAAAAAACCTGTAGCAATGCACTGCATTATTTCCTTTTGAAACAGTAACACTGAAGAGAGCGTGAGAGCCATAACCCAGGGAAGGGAGGGAGCAAGGTGTGTAGGCAGAGTCTATCTTATCTAACCTTTACATCCACTCATCTATCAAAAAATCTTTGATCGCAATTTTGAGTTTAACTGCTCTATTCCCACAGAGTTACTTAGTATCTTAAAGGCAGTGTTTTTTTTTCTCTCTCCTCTAATCAGCCATCACCCCTAGGAATTCTTTTATTTCCACTTATTTCACTCTCCAACCACAAGTCAATCACAATATGCACTACAAGACATCGAATATTAGCAGAAAGAAACAATATTACTGTAAATGGCTAGAAGGCGTTACTACAGATATCAAGTTTTAACTAGTATATGACAGTTAAATCTTGGGAGAAATGCACTAAGTTTGGGCCACACAGCTCTGTGAAGCTTGTCTGAAACTTTCTCGAGAGAGATTCTGTCTACAGACATAGGCAGTGTACTTGTTAAGTAAGGGATAACAAATGTCTGTATTACTAACTTTTCAGGCTTACATATTATATTTCAGCAATGATTAACACTCATTATCTCAGGATATCACCAAGTCTTTTTCCTATGGCATTAACAGAAGCGATCTTGACATAGGTATTATTTAACTCTATTTTCCAGCAGGAATGAGATTATCCAAAGCAGAAACACCGCATGCAATCTCAGGTTAACACTGCCCAAATTTCTGTGCAATCTATTTGTGAATTAACAGTTGCAGTTTGATCCTAGCTCAGTCTTCAGTTTTAAGGTGACTGCAGTGTTTTTCCAATTAGCTGCTAAGTGAAACTGTTTTTCCTGCAGCCTCGTGGTCCTGAGGTGAGCTCTGGCTTCTTCCTCCTCCAACTAAATACTGCCAGATCCTTGCTGCTCCCAGCTCCTTTCACTTACACAATTCCTCACCTTGGCAAACAAGAAAGATGCAAAGCATTAAAATATCTTCAGAGACTTGACAGAGCAGGAAGCACTTCTGCTAATAAAAACCCAGCCCAGAGGATGACACAGCATCTTTTTGACAAGTGATTCGGCTTTTACAGTTGTATTCATTCCTGCTCCTGCTACTGCATGGCCTAACTGCAGTGTAGCTGGGGCAAACAGATGGCCCTGACACCTCGTGCAGACCCTGAGCAGCATCAAGGAGCCCAGCGACTCTCCTAATATTTAGAGCGAGTGGAAAATAATGAAAAAAGTGGCAGTGGGGACACAGATCCACTAAAATCTGGCAGCTTTGTACCCTTTCGTGGACCTCTGGCTGACAGAGGGCTGTCAGATAAGCTTATGAACCAAAGCCCACAAAAGAAGACAAAAAAAAAGAAGCTACAGTAAGAGAAACAGTAACAGGAATGACCAGGACAAGATCATCATCAATGGAGAAAGGGATGACTCACTGATGTCATCTGTCTGGACTTCAGCAAGGCCTTTGACATGGTAACCAGCAACATCTTTCTCTTAAGATATGGAAAGACATGGATTTGACAGGTAGACTGTTCAATGGATGAGGAACTGGTCATGAGATCATACCCAGAGAGTGGTAGTCAATGGTTCAATGTCTAGATGGAGATCAATGATGAGTGATGTTCCCCAGGGATCAGTACTGGGACCAGCTCTCTTTAATATCTTCAGTGACATTGACAATGAGATCAAGTGCATCTCAGCAACTTTGCAGATGGCACCAAGCCACGGTGTGTGGTCGAAATGCCCGAGGTATGGGATGCCATCCAGAAGGACTTAGGCTGAGCAGTGGGCCCAGGAGAATCTTATGAGTTCCAATAAAGCCAAATGCAAGATCTTTCACCTGGGTCTTGGCAAACCCCCACTACCAGTACAAGCTGGGGGTGGTAAGGATGGAACAAAGCTCTGCCAAAAAGGATCTGCAGGATGGCAAGCTGGAAATGAGCCAGCAATGTGCCCCTGCAGCCCAGAAAGCCAACCATACCCTGGGCTGCAGCAAAAGAAGCATGGCCAGCAGGTCAGGAAGGTGATCCCTGATCACCCCTCTACTCAGCACTGTGAGATCTCACCTGGGGTACTGCATCCAGATGTGGAGTCCTCAGTACAGGAGAGATGTGGACCTGTCAGAGTGCATCCAGAGGAGGGCCACAAAAATGATCCCAGGTATGGAACAGCTCCCCTGTGAGGACAGGCTGAGAGAGCTGGTGCTGTTCAGCCTGGAGAAGAGAAGGCTCCGGCCAGACCCAAGAGCGGCTTTTCGGTATCTACGGGGGGCTGTAAGAAAGAAGGGGACAGACTCTTTAGAAGAGTCTCTTTAGAAGAGACTGTTGTGATACAACAAGGGGAAGTGGTTTCAAACTACAAGAGGAGAGATTTAGATTGGATATAAGGAAGAAATTTTTTTACAGTAACGGTGGTGAGGCACTGGCACAGGTTGCCCAGATTGATGCTGGATGCCCCATCACTGGAGACATTCAAGGTCAGGCTGGACAGGGCTCTGAGCACCTGGTCGAGCTGTAGGTGTCCCTCATCATTGCAGGCAACTTGGATCTTTAAGGGTCCCATCAAACACAAATGGTTATATGATAGCAGTTAGATAGCGCTTCTGTGCTTAGGTTATTCTCTTTCTGATGAAAGATCATGCAAGTTACATATCCATGCGAAAATTTGGGACAGTGCTCTGCCTGCACTGAAGCTGGTCCTGGTGCTTCTCTTTATAAGAATCAGCAAAATGGCAGCTTGGAAGGGTGCAGTCAGTGCAGAACCATCACTGAGGTGGAAATAATTATAATAAAATTACTTATAATTACCTGAGGGGTAAAGATAAATCCCCTTCATAAAGCCTTGCCCCTGTAATAGGGTCTCAGTGATTCCTTGGCACTTTTTTTGTGTGTTTGGATGACTTTGAAAGCACAATTATAGTGAGTGATGAGGAATCAAAATACAGATTAAGCCTTCATTTTCTGGGTAAAAGCTCTTCTTTCTGCTGGAAAAAAAAAAAAAAATGATGAGGCTTTAGATTTAAAAAAATAAAAACACATCTGATATTAATGTCATTGAATAGGGGCATTGAATCAATGTTCTCTGTAATTCTGCTATGTTGCCTTCTCATTTCAGATCTTTGCCAAAGCAGCAGGCAGAGGGCTGCTTTTCCAGGAAGGGTTACAGAGCATTAAATCCTGGAGCAATTGCATGCGAAGCTGACTAACAGGCATCAGCAGTACACAGCTAATTTCAGAGAGATTACCATCAGTTACATTACATAAGCACATACATATCAAATACTATAAAATATTGACATATCTGGGATACAACAATTTTAGAACAAAATTAATCCTGTATGAAGAGGATTTTTCTTTTCCCTTGTTTTTTCTTTCACATTTTTCTCTTTTTTGCTTTCTTTTTTTCTTTTTCCCCTTTGTTTCCCACTTTCTTTTCCTTTTTCTTGCTAGGTATGTGCACTGCCTAATGAAGCACTTACAGAAGACAGCAGCACTCACTCAGAACATGCAGGATCCCATGCTTTATCCTCAAATCACCATGCACTAACGCTGCATGCAGCCATCATGAGGAAGTCCTCTAAAGAAAGAAAAATCAGAGCACTGTCAGCAAAACAACAAACCTGGGCTTCCCCACACTTTGCAGGGCAAGTCCTAGGAGCAGTGCTCACACAGCTCTCCATTGCTGGAAAAAAAACAGATGTGGTTCAAATCAGCCTTTCAAGGCAGAGAGAGAATGAGAGAGAGAGAATGAGAGAATGAGAGAATGAGAGAGAGAGAATGAGAGAGAGAGAGAGAGAGAGAGAGAGAGAGAGAGAGAGAGAGAGAGAGAGAGAGAGAGAGAGAGAGAGAGAGAGAGAGAGAGAGAGAGAGAGAGAGAGAGAGAGAGATAGAATTAATGCATTAATATGCTCCTGTATGGGTGTCTCATTGAAAACAAGAGGAAGGGTTGCCTATGAAAGAGCACCCCAGGCATTCAGATTTAATGCTGACTTTGCAGCAGAGGGCCATGGTCTGAGCAATGCTGGCCACGGTGTATCCCATAGAACCCAGGGAGATAACAGGGAGTGGTGCACAGATTTATGTGAATTGTATGTGAGGATATACGTAAGGCCTATCTGGCCAGTGGTTGCAGATACCTCCCATCTTTTATCCAGCTGTAAGCAACCCAGCTCCTTCTAAGCAGAGCAGCCAGTCCTGCCCATTCAGAGGAGTTGTGCATCTCAGTTAATACACACCCAAACCTGGAGGAGGGCGGCTTCCTCTGCACCCTGCCCCAGTGAAGTGCTCAATATGCACCGTTCTCATTTAAAAAAAAAAAAAAATCCCTTTGAATAGGTATCTCAAATGAAATTCTGCTTAATTACAATCACTGCAAGATTTTTCCATCAACTGCAGTAAAAGCAAGCTTCCGCAAGTTATCATTTCCCAATTTAAAATTCAAATAAAAATGACAGCATAAAATGCTCTGCTGGCATAGGATTTATGATCACTCAGTAACCTCTGTCTGTAAATATTAATAAACTGATTCTGGAGACTGGTTGCAGCAATTGACTCTCTCCAGTCAAGACTTACACAGAGTGGAAGTGCTCCCAGGATTCTGCAATAGAAATATCTGGTATGGGTCCAAGTTATCCCAGTGCAGAGAAATGCTGAAGGCTTTATTCAGGTCTTACGTGGTCCTTTGGCAAAACTTGCACAGCTAAACGTTTATTAGAAGCCATCAAAGTAGGAGGTTTGTTCTTTTTTTATAAAGTTAATATGCCTCCTTCTTGCTGTTAGTATTCTACCTGAAGGTCTCAAAGCAAAGATACCAGCATATGGAATGATTCAGTAGGAGCAAGCAGGGTTTCTTTCTCCTGTTGCAACACAGTGGTCGTTAATAGTCTGGATCATTGCAGCCCGGATTTGACAAATTATCGGTACCTGAAGTATTAAGTATTCTGTTTCCAGTATTAGTCTTTTTCTGTCATTAATTTCCTATTACTGTTACAAAGCACCCTTAGGTAGGAAGCCAAGCAGGTATATGTCACCAATCAGAGCAACACTAAAGGAAATCTTACAGCAAAAAAAATCATTTTTACAGTTCTCTGCAGAATTATAAGTTGTCATTTTCAATTAAGTTTCAAAAACTACATGTTTGGAGAAATGCTTTATAGGAATACAGAAAACAACCTTCTTTTCAGCAAAAATCATTTGAGCTGCTTCAGCAGACATACTGCGTTCATGAATGTGCTAATCGGGCTTTGAAGTTGGTGCTGTTATAAAGCACAATAATATGAGAAACAAACACTCAGCTAAGGCAACAACTTTTTTTTTTTTTAATCTATTTTCTTCTTCCCACAAATATATTTTTCAGGGTGAACTGACTCCATACATCCATCCTCCCAAAACAAGATTTCCTGTCACACAGCTGTGTTCTCTAGACGCATCAAAGGAGTTAATAGATTATTAATAGCAGTTAAAGGTTATTACTGGCAATACTCTGTCCAAGAAAGAAATCCCAGAAGGAATCTCAATTCCCATTGGATACATTTCATATAAATGTCTTGAGGAATTACAGCTCTGCCTCGTTCTGCAAGATCAACCAGACCGTTGCTTTCCTAGAGAGACTCCTGCTAAAACAATAGCAAGTGTTCCTTTGCTTCGTGATGCATATTGAGCAGATCCCTAGGGCACACAGAGACCCAACTCCTAAATATCCACGAGTCACTCCAGACTTCCAGGAGACCTGAGTGAGGAATACAGACAGCAGGAAGGTTTAACCCCTTCCAGAGTGGTGTTTTCCCCAGACTTCCCCCCTGCTTTGCACACTGCCATGGCTCGCTGCCCACCTGCACCACAGAGCAGCAATCTGCACATCTCTGCACTGAGGAAGGCCTGCAGTCCTGCCCCAGCCCTTGCAACACCCATGCCAGCAGTCCTTTATCATTTACAATCAATGCATCTATTTGGGTGCACATGCTCTGAGTAAGATACTGTGTTCTAATGTGGAGCTGCATCTTGATATGGGACAATCCTCCCACAGTGGTTTTTCTTTGGTCTGTATTTGGTTCAAAGTAGTGTTCAGCATGTCATCTTGGAAATATAGATATTGTGGAGCCCCAGTACTTCATCTCACTGTCTTACAGTGTGCACATCTCTCTCAAGTGTTGTGGTAGACACTGATACCACCCCACTGTGTTCCCTGCTTCAGGTATAACAAAAGCAGAAGATAAAAGCAGAAAAAAATTACTTGAAAGCTCATTCCTGGTCTTAAGTTTCTCATAGTTTGTGTGTTTCTATGAAGCATTAGATGTATGACTTCTTAACGTACAGAAATCCATTCCTCTACAGAGAATCTGTTCGTAAGTTTTTTCTTGTAATACGTCAACTTATATCATATATGCATATCCCTTCTGATATAAGCCTCGAACTTCCCCCAGATGAGGCTTTTAAACATGCTCTAGTTTGCAAAAATATGCTTCCTGGGTATTTACTCATTTCTACATTGAAAGAATACTTGATTGAAATGTAAAAGTCTTCTATTTTTCTGAAAACCATCAGTTTTATCCCCAAGGATCCCCTAACCTGCACTTGGTGACATTTTGTAACACAAGGCATTGAACGAAGCAGAAAAACAGCACATCCTTGAGATACCCTTGTCCTGGAGAAACAATTACAGTGTTAAAAGCAAAGGGGTTTCCATTTTAAACCTGTGCAACCACCACATAGATTGCAGAGGATCAGTGATCTTCAGTTATTGCTTACTGCAAAATAGTGAACGATAAGGTGATGAGCTAACTTTCATATCGTGGCGATAAAACACCAAAGCACCACTAAGTGCTATGAGTGGACAAATTTCTCCCTTCTTCAGGCTTTACTTCATTCTTGGATCATCTCTTTTCATTCATTTTGAGTTTTCCGTGTGATTTTGCCAACAAGCAATTCAGGTTTGTTAAACTGCAGTACCCACTTACACACAAGTAAGATAAAGGTCACAGAACCTTCTGGTTTGTTTCTCAGAGCGTCCTGCAGAAACCCAACTTGAACCGTGGTAAACAATGCAACTGATATTAATTCAGAGTTTCCCCTTTAAAAAGGGAAACGGGTCAAAGGATACACCCTCTAGGGTATGTGCTGGGATTACACACCTGTGATTAATCTAACGAACTGCTGGAGATGTGATTGTTTCTTCATAGAACTGCAGCTGAAACAACAGTTCTTTGGCAGTAAAATAAATGTAACCCCTCGTGGTGCCCCTAGACATACAAGATAATTACAACAAAGTACCTTCATAGGAAGTTAGGACGCTCCTGCTGCATCATTAAAATAAACGGACCTGCGATAACTGATGCAGCCTTGGAAGTGCCACAGAGGAGCATGGTACTCAAGAGATGAAAGAGATCTGCTCTCCTCCTGGAACATGCATGTGACTTTCATTAGCTCTAGTGGAAGCTGAGATTTTGAGCCCGAATCTAGCAAGAATAAGAGACAGGTTTTACTCCTGTGAAGTCAACTGCAGTTTTGCCAAGGAGTTCAGTGGGGCAAGACTTCTGAATCAAAACTTAATTGTCCCAAGGCCTTTTGGGGCCAGCCTGAGCCTCGTGGTGGTGTGGCTGCCAGCTCCAGCCTACACGCTGCTAGCGCTGAGCCGTGGAGTCGTGTCTGCGCACCACTGTTCCCAGGACAGACAGAGTCCTGCCAACAACAGCAGCACTGCACACTATAGACGTTCTCAAGGATTTCTCCAGCATTAATACAAGTGTAATGTTATAAAGGGGAAACAATACTGCCAGCGTGCAATTATAGAATCACAGAATGTCTTGGGTTGGAACGGACCATAAATATCACTTAGTTCCAACACCCTCCACTGATCCATTAAAGGATATGAGCATGTGTTAATGCCAAATAAATACAAAGTTGCACTATTTTCACAGTTCAGATGGTGGTCTGCACAACAAAATAAATGAAAGGTAACAAGGCTTACCAACAATTTAGTGTATCCAGTATTGATCCCATTTTGATCTGCATGGAACATATCCTCTGTCGTTATAAATATTTCCAATACTGTTTGAGCAACTACATTTGGGTACTGACTTCCAAGTTATCACACAATTAAGTACACTTATGATTCAGAATGTAAATCTATATACATAATTCTTACCATTCTTCCAGCAAATTTGCCTGGTTACACCTCCTAATAGTGTTTGGATCGCTCTGCCTCCTTGGAGCACGATACCCTGTTACTCACAGACACGTCATCTCACGGAAGAGTTTTCTAAAGCCCTGCCCTGAGGACTTGATTCTTGCTAGGTCAGCATATACACTATTCTCCATCCACATCCAAAACGTGGTGAGTATTAGATGTCCATATGCGACAGTACAGACAGAGACATTAGGAGAAGTAATTGATGTTACGTTCATCACCATTTAGTGTGAAATAAAATATGTTGAGGCTGCTTTCCCTCATTATTTTTTTTCTAAACTGGTATGGTCAGCAGCGTCCATTTGTTTCTTCATCCTTTTCAGCCAAATAGATGTGTGGATTATGCTGCAAACTTAAGGAAAAGGCTAGCCTTTATAGTAGAAAACTTTTTTTTTTTCCTCTGGAAACAGGAAAGGTAATGCAGTACTGCATACGTGAAAGTTGTCTTCACCACTTCAAGAAAGAAAAATGTGATTTTTTTAAAGGCAAAAATGTAACAGCATAAATTCCACATGGGTAAATGTTTATGTAGGAACATTTACCATGATACAGAATCCTGTTCTGAAACAACCAGGGCAGTATGATGCTTTAATGTAACTTCTGGCACAGTAAATTTGTATAAATGGGGCCCTGAGCTGGGCAAACACACCTAGTTGTCTGTCTCAAGTCAGTGGAAAAAGAGTCTAATGGCCAGGTTACAGGGAAACAAGTTCCAGGTTCAAACTTATTTAGAAACATCATGAGAGCAAGAGGGACCGTTCAGGAACATCACAATACACATGCTCCATGTCATTTGTGCTATCTGCTTGTGTTCCTCTTGGCTAGAAGCAGATTTGATTCACCATGACATGAATCTAATGTTGCGAATAAGAAGAAAATGCAGATAAAAGAGAAGCTTTGTTCTTATATGTTCTTCCACTCTCCGCTGCTAAAAATGAAACAGAATCTAAATACTCACCGCCTCTGAAACTGGCGAAAAGCAGAATTTGTGACTGGTTTAGAGTGAAGAAAATTTTATTTAGAGAAAATAATGAGCTTTATTTTCTTTCTGATACATATGTAAACAAATACACATATAAACAAATTAAACAGAAATGATTTATGAGTCTCCTAAGAGGATGAAATAACTGTAAGGAATACAGAAAAAAAATCTAATGTCATTAAGAATTTCTACTTTATAGAAGATACTAAATAATACAAATGAAAACAACATTTTTCCTCAATGAAGTCCAGTGCTGGACTCAAATAGTTTCTGAATGTTATTGATAAGATTGAGGAAAGTTAATTCTACACTTTTAAATGAGAGATTTATTTCTTACACATTTCATTTTCCACTTTAAATTGGCAGTCATTCTTGTCACAGAATGATATGGAATATAATCATTCCTAGCATAACCAGTACAATCGCCTGCATGATTATTATATCATCTCAGCCAATGCTTCTTTTGAAACAGACGCCAATTAACATAAGATGACATGATGCACAAATTAAATAACTGCATCTTAATAATCTTCATAAAAGAATCATTCTCATACAACATGGTTTTTAATAGTTGCTTTAGCAAATTCCTGTTTACAGTAATTATACTCAAAGATTTTTTTACTTATTAATATGCAAGAATTCACCCATATGAAAGTTTGTTACTTTAATCATACTAACTAAAGCTTTCTTCACTATTTCTGTCTTTATTTCTGCCTTTATTTAAGGCTTGTTAATAGATAGACTGCATGAAATACCTTTTCTTACCAGGCTGTACAGATTAACAGGACTCTACAAACTCAGTTTTATAGCCGTACTTTTGGTAAATACCTTGCAGATGTTTTCAGCCAGAGTCTATTTTCTTTCTTTGTGAGTTGACATCATTCCTTGCATTTCCATCTGCCCGTCTAATTCAAAATTCACATCAACCTCCACAGCTCTCCAGGTCTTCAGCACAGACTGAATCACTCTCTGAGCTGCTCTCCTTTCACAGGTGCTTATTTCTGCTTTTATCAGAAAAAGGAAAGCTCTTCCACCAGGCCTTCCCTTCTGGTGTCTCCTATTAGTTTTCAGACCCATCTCTTCACTTATAGCAAGCATCACACTGCTGGGCCAGGGCAGCCAACCAGGCCAAGCTCTCACCATCCCTGGCTGGAGAACCTCAGGTAATACGTAATATTTATCTCCCTGCTAAAAATTTAGGAAAAATGTCCTGTTTGCATTTCAGTTCCTCTGCTCGAAGAAGCTGTCCTTTCTCAAGGACATTTTAGGCTTTTGCTGGACCCTGTTAAGGAGTGTTTAGTTCATCTTCACTGAACTATAACTGAAACTATTAATTTCAGCCAATATATTACTCACTTTGATAATATCATTCTACATTAAAAAGCTGAACATAATATTTATTTTGAAGTCATGCATGAAGCTTTAGGTATGGGGTAAAAAATCTAAAATAAACACTGCCAATTTTTTCATAGATATATTTCCCTCAAAAGCTGGAGTCACCACCTAGTTCAAGCCTTCAGCCAGAAAAGATACACCAAAATCCAAAGCATATGATAGCAGGCTCAGCCCCCAGTGTCTGCCTAGCCCAACCAAATTCAGTTGGGCATTGATATTTTGCTACCAAAAAGCTGGTGTCGCTTGTAACATTTCTCTTACCAAGATAAACCTAGACAGAAAAGGGGAAAGCAAATAAAATACTCGCAATGCCAAATTTTGAACAATCTTTCTTCTCTATCATTTCTTTACTTGGCAGTGTCTCAAAGAATATAAAATGTCCCTTGTTGGTGAAAATGTTCAAGTAATAACTCTCAGCTTTCATGTGTAAATAGTTAAGCCTAAACCTTTTGTTTTTAGGGTCACACAAGACAAATAATGAGAAGGGGAAAAAATAGGAAAATATAGGAGTCTGCAGTTTTACCTTCAATTCTCACCATTCCATTTATTGAAAACCTCTAACCTGTGTTATCCATTCTGATATCCAGCAAAACTTTACCACACCTGGGCTGCGCAGATATCTCTCTAAGCTCACAACTCTGGACACAGCAAGAAGTACAGAGGCAGATACATCTCGGAAACCAGCACTGGGTTCTTGGTAAACAGAAACACACAGAGACACATGCACAAAAAAGTGGCTAATGGAGATAGATGGGAGACAAATAAATTCTAGCCTTGTCCGCTAAGAGCAGTCATGTCCTGTTTGTGCTCCCTGGCTGATCCAAAGGAAGACCAGGAGTGAGGTCACTGGTGGGTTCATTGAGAAGCTCTCTTGAGCCGTGACAACCTTCAGAATCATAATGCTGCTACTGAACGTGGTAAGATAATGCCTCTAAAATGCTCAGCATTGCCTGCCAAATGTCCTTCACAAAATAGCAGTCCATACAGGACTGTGTTTGTCTCATCGAACTATCCAGCTTGGGGATGGTACCACAATGCCAGCCTGCCCCAGGCACACGCCCCCCTGAGCTAGGGCTCACAATCACCTCCCTCTGCCATGAGAAGCAGTTTCTGATCACACACAGACCCTAGCAGGGTTTGAGATGTTCTCCACACATAGGACTTTTTATCAGAAGTGTAGAGACTACATCCACAAGGCATGTGCTAAAAACAGCTTTGTTTTGTAGCTATATTCGGCCAGCTTTTCTGTTTCAGAATAAGAAAAAAATCCCAACCAAAGATTTTTAATTCCCATTCCAATATCAAGAAACATGTTCCAAAACAAGAAGCTCGTATGCCATTAAAAAGCGTCACTGAGATCTTTTGAGATAGCTAAAGCAGTTGTCCATTTTCTTCTCAGCAGATGAACCATTTTGGCTGAAGATTTCCAGATAAATTCAGCCCAACCCAGGTTCACAGTAAGGAAAATTTCAGCCTACGCAGACAACAGATGGCACGGTTTTAAACAATTGAGGACTGGGTCTTTTAGAAGAAAACAACAGGAGACCTTAATAAGAGGTCGTGCTAACATGTCTGCTCATAAAACTTAACTTTTACGTGGCATGTTCTTATTTCAAAGCAGACATATGAATAGTTCTCATACAACTATGTACTTTCTTAACTTCATGGTTTTCATCACCTGTTTCAATAGCTCTGAGATAGTCCATGCTACATTTTCATACCGTATGAACTTATGAAAATAATAATACAATCTCATACTATAAATCATTTGCTAAGGAAAGTAAATTGATGTTTTTTGAAAAGAGTATATAGACCATGAACAACCATTTGGCTTATTTAAGTGTATATAATTGTTTATATTGGCCCTTAGTATTAAAATGTTTGAGCATTATTTAATAAGTAAATACAATTATAGGCAAGGTTTTTGATCAGGAAAACATGTTTCAGGAGACCACTGCCAAGGCCATGCTCAGACTGTGGGTAGAGGATAAATACTCAGCAAGGTCTACAGTCCCAAGCAGGTAAATGCACAGTGCAACATGCACAAGGCAACTCCACAGCTACCTGTGAGTACAAGCTAAAGCTGCAGCTCCAGCCACGGTCACTGCCTTGAACATACCAGAAAAATCACCTTTTTTGTGCTTTTGATGTGATGCATCATTTTTGATCCTATAACGCCTAGTACAGGTTGATGAGTTGCAGGAGCCTCATAGCATGGATAAACATGTTCATGCAAAATGATAACCTGGGGTGCCACAGCCACTCCAAACTCAGAGTGTCTTGACCATTCCTCTACTAATAACAAGAATATTTCTGACAGCTGTATGGGATCCTACTGCAGGAGCAGCAAAGGACTGAGAAGTTAAAGCTCCCAAAGCTCTGAAACATATATTTTTTAAAAAGACAGGATTCTGTTCAACATTTCTGAATTGTGGCTTATTGCCCACCAAACAAAATGTTAGCAAGATAAACTTGTAATTTAAATTACTGGTACTTCCAGGATACTTAGAAACGTATATTCTTTTCATCTAGCCTGATGATTAAAAATGCCTTTGGGATCATGCCCAGAATAATGTTTAACAGTATGGAAGCCAATAAAGAGTCTATTGCTAAAAACTTGGATCAAATACACTGTTACTGTTCCCACCTCTTAATCAATTAAAAATATATATCGTAACAGCATATGCCTTGTAAGAAGCAAAACACAGAAGTTATTCTCCTCTTCATGAACATGCTAACTTCTACTCAATTTAATGGGACATATATACATATACTGAATGAAAAATATCTTCTAGAATATGAAAGATTCATACATATCTGTAATTTATTACATGGTTAGGTGCAGATTGGCCTTTAGCCATGCAAGACTCAATGCACCCAGTTTTGCCTGATCTTGGAAGCTGAACAGTCCCAGGCCTAGCTAACATTTCAATACAGCGACCATCTGGGAATTCAGTGTGCCATGGGTGCAAGCCAAAGAGTCACAGGGTGGTGAATATTAGGCCATAGAAACTGAATGAGTAGAAGATTTCATTCAGCACCATCAGCACTTCCAAAGTGATGAATGGGGAACTCCCTGTTTCTCACCTGCCTCTCCTTGCCTTCCCCAGTAGGGAAGTATTGAGAATAATTTTTCTGGAAGGATGGAAGTTCACAATCAAAGTGAAGAATGCAATCCAAAAATATCTATAAATGTAACATGGAATTAGAAATATAGTGAAAACATCAATAATACAAGTGGTGTTTGAATACTTGAAGTCTCCGTTCGCAAAAATCTGCGTGATTGGGGTTTTTTTAAGCACTCACCTGAGTCTAATGGGAAACATTTTCTTCAGCAAAATAAACAAAATGCCCTGTGGCTGCACACATCAAACATGCTGTACTTACACACGCTGTGACCAGTACCAAACCAAATGGAAAGGTACTTCTAGTTTGCAAGTATATGTACATGTCTGTTGGACTTCACTGCTGTATTACAGATGACGGGAATGGTTTTGACAGTCCAAACATTTAACATTATGCTACGCTTCTAACTGAGAGATCTAACTAATGCCTGAGGCTATTTCACAAAACACAGGAGAAATCTGAAAAGCATTTAGAGGTTCAACAGAAAGACAGGAGTGGGGAATTGCAGTAAGTCCATTTCTTCCCTCATCTTCAGATCAACAATGAGAGACTGGACTTCCTCATCGCAGCTTTGGCACTAACCAATCCATGGTCTTGAGAAATCAAATCTCTAAATTATTTGAGTTTTTTTCAGCTTCTATACCTTTTCATCCCACCAAGAACTGCAGAACATTTAAACTACAATTAGAGAATGGTTAGTCATATTTACATATAAAGCATTTGGATAGCTTAATGATTCCTGGAGTTTATTTCACTTATACTTAAGCAAGATTTCATGTAGTCTTTATTTTTTAAGCAAATATATGTTAAAAATGTCAATGTCTTGAGCATAAGCACAACGAAAAGGGAAAGAAGAAGACATAAAAAAGAAGTTTAGTTAAAAAGAGAAGCCATTACTGTCAAATTTCTAGTCATGCTCATGCTAATTGTTCTTTCTTTGCCTACCAGTATCTATAAAAACATCCCATGTATATGTCTACGCAATGGAAAAGCTGTCAGAACTACTGACATGGCAACACCACTGGAATCAACAGTCCAGGTTCTCCTCCCAGCATTATACCATACTGATCTGATTACAGCTATGCAAAATGTACGCGTAGATTACTAAACCATAATAGCAGCACATGACAACAATTTAGAGGGGTATAACATTTCTGTGCCATGTTCTAGGCAACAAAGATCCACAGGAACTATAATCCATTATCTGAAACTTCACTGTTTGCAAATGCTGACAGATTCAAGCAAATCCTTCACTGCAAACAGCAGTGGGCTTGCTGTCATTGATCACTACAAGGAGACTATTGAAGACAGATTCTGGGATGGATTTCAGTGCCAGGCTGCAGCCTTATTAGCTTAACATATCGCAGCATTTAAGTGGATCCTGTGTAGGAGTTGCAGGACTCCCACTATACAACTTATAATTCATGGTTAACTGTTCTCAGCCTACCTACGGAAGCCAGCTTCTGCCATCTGACATCTTCTCACCTTGGGGAGAGAGAGAGGAGCACAGCAGGGGCAACTCTAAGTCTGCTGTGGCTCTGGGTTTCCATTTTCAGCAATCCACACAAAACCCCAGATCTTCATTTTTGGCAGATTGTACTTCAGCTTCCTATCCATGCTGGATACCAGCTTCTAGTTTCAAAGTAATTATAACACCAAGAATTACAAAGATATTAAATGTACAAAGGTATAAAATGTACTTAATATTTATATCACATCCTACACTAGATTTATTGCCTTAATGACATACAAGGGGAAAATCAGAAAAATAAGAAATAAAAACACTAATCCTTCCTCAGTTTCATCCCAATAGAGAAAATATGCTGTTCTGACACAAAAACAGGGAGACTATTAAATCTGGAAACTGCTGAAAATGGTGTTCCTAGTTTACATCTACAAGTCAGGAACAAAGAATTTGTTTAAACCCTTAACAGTAGTTCAAAAAGGGAGTTCCCAGTTGCTGCACACACACCATGCCACATAACCTCAGGAAACACCATGAAGTCTCCAAAACCATGCTCTCCTAATGGTAGGAAATTTTCTTCTAACTTCCAACCTACATTTCTTCACTGGCAGTTTATATCTCACTTGACCCAACACTGCCCTTTGGCTTAAATAACCCTTCTGTCACCTGTTTGCAGATGTTAACTTTGTCAATGAAAGGGGGAGCACAAGATCCTACCATCTTCTGGCTTGCCAGCGGGACAAAAAGCCCCCTCAGAGGACAAGAATCGCTTCTTCTGTCCTCTCTGGTTGCTCAGTGCACTCCCAGCTCCTTCTGCAAATGGCTCACCACCAACAGCTAACCATGGCCCTGACTACATTTGCTATTTCTTCACTGGATAAAAATACAGTGTAAGATGTCTATTAGGCATGAAACAAAGAAACAACCCCCTTTGAGAAACTAACAAGATCTAACATTAAAGAAATCATGTTGAATGGACTTGAAATAATAGTTAAGCCAAAGAATTTTGTAAAGATGAAGAAAAGTGAGCAAAGAAAAGAACAGTGTTTCGAGAGACCTGAGCTGTGAGGATAATAGAAAAGCCTTTGTAATTTGGGTAGGAGAAATCCAATGCTGGTCAGCATACTGGGTAGGTATGTTTCATCACAGTGAGGTGACCTGCAGTAACGCAGGTTCTCAGCACGGCCTTTCCCCCATGTACACCATGGGAGGTCAAAAGTGAGTGGGATGACACAAAGTCCTCCATCAATGCACAGGGTGCACCCCTTCTCACCAAGAAAAGACAATAAGCAACATTCCTTCAATAAGGAGTCATCAAAAGTGACAAAGACACAGAATTTTAAAGATATGGTTTTGCACAGCTGGCCAAAGATTGTGTCTGAGGGCACAAATGCCTCTGCCACCTGCATCCTCTCATCAGAGCTGGAAGAGCTGGAGCTGGATGACTGGAAACACAGAACAGGGCTATAAAGTCACAGAAGGTTTTCCTTGTCATTTGTTTTTACAGATTTACAGGTGCAGCAAAAGTTCTGTTTAGAATATACACTCAGCTGTTTTGTATCTGCTTCAAATGATTCAGCACTCACTATTGTTCCAGATGGCAGAGATACGGGTGTTTTGGTCTGTGCCACACCACACAGAGGCCTGTGTCATACCGCACAGAGGTCTGTGTCACACTGTGCAGAGGTCTGTGCCACAGTGTGGAATGCCCTGCTCATCAGGAGACCAGCCTGGCAGAGAACCCAGTGTGCCAAGGGGTCTGCAGCCATAAAGCTCCTGGAAATAGGCAGAGCTGAATGGAGAAGAAGGCAGAGCTGCACATTGCTGCTGCCTAGCAGAGAGAAACTGGGAGCAGAGCAGCTCTTGAGTGTTGTTTCATGGACAGAAGCAAGAATTCTCTTCCTGCATTTTGGCATAAGCAGGGCAGACAGCAAATCTCCATTCTGCAGCAGTCTGCAGTGGTTTGTTCCCCCTTCAACTGCCTATTTCCTAAAGCCACAGGTTCTGCTCCAAACTACAAATGGAGAATTGAAAGTGTAGAAAGAGAAATGTGGTTTATTTAAAAACTGACAGAGGAGGGCTCCTTTTGTCAAACCTTTATGCACTTGAAGAAATGCTGGGAGTGGAGCAATTACCCCATTACAGAAGCTATAGGCCAGAAGCTCTGGCCTACACTGGATAAAACAAAATTTTCCTCACTGGCTCCCAGGCCAGGTGCTGCTCACAGGCCATGCTGAGTGGGCAATGGCACTAAGGGAAAATGGATGCAAGGAAATAAAGTTGCTGGCAGGCAAGAGCTACCACCAACAACCAGTAGCATGATCCATGCAAAGAGCTGCACAGGGACCTTTGGTCTTGAAGACAGCAGCAACCAGCACACTGCAGCAATGGCTCAGAGATGTGAATTTAGTACAGTTGCTGGGGGAAAAAAACTACATGGTGCAAGAAAAGAGAGTGGGTACTACACAGATTAAAGCAATGGTTATCACCAAGTACCTGTTACAGGTGACAACAGAGATCCATCTCCTTCTAAACTTGATGAGACCAATCCGTTACTGTGCTACTGAAGCTATGAAAAGTCAGGGTTGCCAGTTATCATACGGATGTTGCAGGCTGAATCAAGCACAAAGGCCATTCCCAAGGCTGAGCAAAAGGTCCAGCTAGTGAAAGATCAGACTGTGGAGACAGCATCTGGAAGCTTCTGACAGCACAGGTGATAGGAGGAGAGGTGGCTTGGACAGAATGAGTCAGAAAATGAGTTAATAGAAGCCTTGCTAGAAGACAGCAAGACGAAGCAATTAGCACAACAGGAGTAACAACACCCCAGTGTATCCTCCAAGAGTCCAAGAATAAAGGCAAGCTTGTTAGGATTTGATCAAGTGCAACATCAGCTTGCATTTAAAACTGGGAGTATTCCTGGCAAGCAATTCCCAGCTTGAACTCCCTGAATATCAGGTTACTGTGTAGCTAAGTGATATTCTGGAAGTTAGCCTCACTGGTCAACATGCCTAATCCTGGACATCCCCATCTGCAGACCCTTGAAGTTCTAAAAGAGATGTGAAAACATGTGCAGGCTGTGTGAGACGTAATGCACAGGAAGGTCAAGATAATTACCTACTTACATAGATAGGCAAACACAAGAATAAAATATACTTCTGAGTACTGAAGAAGGCTCCATATGTTTCATAAGATGCATTAGGACTGGCAGTGATTTTTGAACCTTTCAAAGGTTTAAATATCAAGAAATAAGTAACAGTATTCAGGAAGCCGCACCTTGAGCATACAGGCAGTAAGGACAGTCTAAGAGCTTTGGGTCCCCACCATCAGCAAGCACAAAGCAGAAAGAGATACTGGCTAAACCACAGTTTATCTGCACAGGAGATGCTGAATCTAAAATAGTTTTGAACATGTTATCATAATGGACAATATGATCTTGTTGTTTAAGAAAAAGATTATCCAGACAGGGGATACAAAGCTTAGGAGAGTAACAAAGAATGGTTTCTGAGCCATGTTGTGCTCACATTTTTGGACCTGTCCCCCAGCCTGTGGGAATCTGCAAGGCCCCAAAATCTCCAGGTGGCACTGGAAACTAGTGAGGTTTGGTAGGAGCTCTTTGATGAATTTCTACAGATTAAACAAAGATTGCTACAGAACTGGGGAGTTCAGTTGTGGAAGTCCTCAGTTCCCCTCATTTACATTTACTCCACAAGGAATTCAGTGTACACAGATTCACAACAGCCTTTAGCAACTTCTCATCAAGCACAGCCTAGGAAGACATCCATAGAGATGGAACCACAAACTATCCAAATAAACATTCACAGCTCAACAGAAAGCAAATGAAAGTGTGACTGCTACTTCCCAGGACACAAGCCTGCCCAAGATCACTCTGGTCTTGTCACATTGGAGAAGACCAACCTATGGATCCTGGTTACTATTTATCCCCAGAAAGGTCTATCAAAGGAAACCCAAGTTGGTTTCAGGCACACAGTATCAACAGAGCAATCTCCCAAAGTTCATAGGGATTAATTTCAAGAACTGAAAAATACCATCTAGAAATCTCTGCTTTCTGGTTGTGTATGACACTTGGGAAAATATGTACCAGCAGAGTTACTGAAGCATGAAAAGGAGCCTGAGACTGTTACAGACACATTGATGAATTGTGTCACGCTGTGGTTCAGCCCATAGGGCTGTGACTACAGTGAGGCAGAGGGAACCTGAGGTAAGAGTGCCAGAAACATAAGGTAATCATATGATCATATTATATATTGTATAATATATAAACAAACTGTGTTATAAGGTGGTTTAGGAAAAGAATGAAGAGTAATCATCCCACTGGTGTCATGCTTGAGATTCTCATCCAAAAACAACAGGACTGGGTTAGGAAGATGCCTTCAAACAACTACAATTAATGAGTCAGTGCTCAACTATCCATCTGACTTCCAGTGAGACTATTTTTAACCCTACAACCACTGGCTTGATTTTCAGAGATGTTTTGACTCTCTTTAGGTGTGGGAGATGAAAGGCACCTGTATCAGTGCCCTCAGGACAACACAGTGCCAAGAGGTGGCAGGGAGCCTGAGGGTCTCAGAAATGAACATGCCTGCAGAGAGAGCATGATTGAGAGCAGAGCTGGGTGCCCATCCTGCAGAGAGGGTGGTGGCACATTGGGAACAATCTGGGGAAAAAACCCAGACACAGATCTCCTTCAAGGGAATTTCACAGAGCTGAGAAACTAAGCCTGTGCGTGCTGATTAAAAAGCTGATGTGTAATCCCTTGAGAAAAAAAAATCTAGATCACGGTCTTCTATGGCATCCAGCTGATCTTATTTTATAGTAATTACTGAAGCTTTTATTATTATATTTATTACGCTTTCTATCAAATCTATTGTAAATTTTTGCTTGGTAAATGCTAGAAGAGAAGTGTCAGGTTTGAGTCAGTATGAAAGCAGGAACTTTACCACTGCTGCTGCATCTTTCTTACTCAGACTTCTTTCTTTTCTGAACAAAATATAACATGGTAGCCTGCTAGAGTCTATTCTTTCTTGATTTTTTTTTCACTTATATATATGCAGATAATAATGGAACAGGAATATATAGAATATTTATTTTTCATTTTAGACAAAACCTGCCAAGGACGTACAATAGGAAGGTCTGGAAAGTAATTTGTCTTTGTAACTTAACTTGTGCAAGCTTCAGACAAGGATGTTTATCATTTTGCTTTCCACCATATCCAGGAAACAGGCAGGGGAAAGCTCAGCAATGAGTAACGTCTTGCGGGATCTGCAGTCAGTTAGGCAGGAAGAGGCATCCTTCCTTCCTCTTGAGGGCAACAAAAAACTGCTCAGGTTTAGCCAAAGTTGTTTTGTTTTCTGAATACTATTCTCCTTGCTACATTAAGATAAGGACCAAGAACATTCAAAAAATGACAAAAGAGATGCAAATGAAAGACGAGGAAGAGAAGCAACAGTTCTAACAGATCCAATATATTTACAGATGTCTATCTCCACTGGGGTTACGGGACATTTGTTTTCAACAGCATCAAAATTTAATGGGAAAAAAAAACCTATTTTTTACTCTGTATTATTCACAGCCATTTAGCTACTGCTGCTAAACAATTCTAAAAACTGTTATCACAAGAAAATAAATGTTTTTAAGGAGAAAATTATAAGAACAGTTTTAGCAAAGGTCACATCATAAACAGCTATACACAGCCCCATATCTTCTGCTCCACAACTGGTCTTTGCCTCCCCTCACTTGGGTGCTGCCCTACCAGAAAGCTCAGCCCCTTAGTGACCTCCAAGGCCAGAGGAAGTAAGGGCTCCATCTGGGTCAGATCCTGGGGAGACCCTGAGCACAAAAACCCAAAGATGCTCAAACTGTAAATTCCATGAGAACCAGAACTCAAGCAAGCTCATACACATTGCTATGGGAGCAGCTAAAAGTATCTTTCCAAACACTATGGTTCTTTTAAATACTAGATCATGACACCATTATGGAAAACACTACACCTTGTGTGTATTTTCTTCAATTTTGTTAACATAAACCAAACAAAACAATCTTCTCACTCTTGTTTTTAGAGAAATTTGAACTCTTTTAGCTGAAACTTTCCATTGCGAATTCTGCCTCAGGCTCAGTATTCCTATGGAAAGTTTCAGTCTGAGCTGTTGAAGCTTGGCTAGATTATAACCATGACTGCACAACAGAAAGAGTCAGAAAGCTTTAGCTGTATTACTCTACTATTAACTTTTTAGTTATATTAGCAGTATTACCAGTTCAACCACTAGCATGCATATAAACACTCCTACTTCTGGCTAACTTGGTCAAATTACAGTAAGATACACACTAATGACTGAATTTCCCAATAAGCAGATAATGGCCAAGACTTAAAGAAGTAGCTTCTTTAGGGTTACTCTTGCCAAGAAAAGTTGTGGATGCCCCATCCCTGGAGGTGTGGTGTTCAAGGCTAGGTTGGATGCAGCTTTGGGCAACCTGGTCTAATGGAAGGTGTCCCAGGCCATGGCAGGAGAGTTGGAACCAGATGGCCTTTAACGTCCCTTCCAGCTCAAACCTATGAGTCTATGATGCTGTGATTCTATGATTCTGTGATTCCATGATTCCATGATTCTGTAATTCTGTGTCTGTGTAAAATTTTTTTTTTTTAAAGCAAGTCCAACTCTTAGAAAAACGTGTTTTGCTCACTTACCTGCAATACAGTTATTTGGTGTATGTCTGCATAGAAGCGGTGACACATTGTAGTGTACTGCCTTTTCCCATTTGAAAGAGGAAAGCATTTTTCTCGTTTTTTCATGATGGAAAAACATAGAAAAAATGAGGGGAAAAAATGAACAAATGGAAGCCAGTATATTTTCTCCCATGACACCAAGGCATACACACAAATATTTTTCTCTTTCCCAGTTCAACAGAAAATCTGTATTGGCTCTTCCACCCTATTCTTTCACTTACCTTAATCCTCACTCTTTGCTGAGTAATGCCCAGGCAGGTTGGCACAGAAAGTCAGGGCAAGTGGGATGAGAAATTATCACTTTGAATTGCCACCAATAACCTATGGGATACAACCACACAACTTTGCATGCAGCTCTGCATTTATTTAAACCACCCTCTTCTGCTATACCAACAGTAGAAGAGTCCTACTGTGAAACAACAGCATTTCAGCTTTACGTGCTTATCATTCTTGTTGTTCTCAAATTGACCTAGACAGGTAAGTATTATGACTCAACTTACAGAGGGATTTTCATGCAGATCCTACTGTGATCAAGTATAGTCAGTTTGATTTTCAACAACACTGTCAGATAAAAACTTACAGCCAGCCTTGATACAGAGATGAATGGATGATCTTTGATGTTACAAGCCCAGTAGGAGGGAAAGTAGATAAAAGGTGTTTATATGCCATCTTCTGCTGTTAAAATAGTGCACAACAAAAAGTAAAAGTAAGCAGCTCCATTTTAGTAAAATCAGCAGTGGCCTGCAGAAATATGACAGGGATAAGCAGAATTCTTGTGAAGAGAGAAGAAAAACAATTTTCCCTATGCACTTCTCTGAAAAAAAAAACAGTCTAGTGGTAAATTTTCAAATGTAGACACACATAGCAATAACAAAATCCATCCTCTGCAATGGAAAAAGTATCAATTTTTACATGAAGATGGAGAACACAAGCAATTAACAGCTGTGTTAGTGGTGTCCAGGAATGAGCGTGATTAAATTAAAATGTTGCTAAACTGTGTGGTTACCTCAGTACTTGTGCTGCAAAGCACTTCTCTTCATAAAACACTTACGAAATATGTTTGGGACATGATGATGCCTTCAACTTACTTCCAGAAGATTTTTTATATCTAGCCTTCCCTCTGTCCAATGACTTTGTGCTACGATTTGGCCAAGGAATAAAGCAGTGAATGTTCCTTTCAGTCAGGAATTGGTGGCCAGGCCAGGCTGTGGCTCAGGGAGCACCCACTGGATGGGGGAGCGGGGGCATGCAGTGGTGGGGATGGGGGCCGAGGGGTGTCCAGGCACTGCCCACTGCCAGCATGACCCCAGGAACCCATTCTCCACACCCAAAATAACACTGTCATCCTGGATTGGTAGTCCTGTAACTCAAGCTGCCGTGCCCTGCTGAAGGTTCAGGTTTCAGAGCCTGCTAACAAGGAATGCTGCAGCAGTTGTTGGGAATTCCACCTTCAAGAGGAGGAAAACAAACAAACAAACAAACAAAATGTAAAGAGGGACTGCCTCCACTTTCAGAAAAGCGAGCCTACAAAGAAAGGTACTGAGAAGTGAGGATGCTAGAGCACAGACTGCTTGCACGACTTTAATGTAGTCCCTTTTGTGCACACGCTGTGAGACAGTCCGTAATTGCACAGTCGTGTATTATTAGGACTTGGTGGGTTTTTTGTGTGGGTTTTTTTTTCCCATGAGGTTTAATTCACTAGTCAATAAACAGCAACAGACACAAGCTAGGTTTATGTAATTAATTAGGTCATTTATGGGGAAATATGTATCTCACCGAGTTTCAGTATTTAATATATTTATTTCACCATCTTCAGTTCCGGGTGAGGATTCCGTCCTGAACAGGCAACTCCCACTTTTGCACCATCCTTACTTTCCCAAAATGACTTTTGGAGCTGCTCGGGAACACCTGACTGCGGGTATTTCTGCTTCTGCTGTTGCGCCCGCAGCAGTGGATGTGCAAAGGGGCAGAGGGCTGGGACTGGGGAGGGGAGCACGTGTGGCAGAAAGGAGGCAGGGGGAGCGAGAGGGCCGGGGGGGTGATCTGCACCCGCCTCCTCCGGGAGAGAAAAACAACTGAGGCAAGTAGCCATTTAGAAAGCATTTACTGTTCGGGGAGGAAAAAAAAGAAAGAAAAAAAGGAGGGGGATGGGATGGGATGGGATGGGATGGGATGGGATAGGATGGGATGGGATGGGATGGGATGGGATGGGATGGGATGGGACGGGATGGGATGGGATGGAGAGCCCCCCTCGCCCGTCCCCGTGCTCAACCTCCGGCGGGCGCAGACCGGCCGTGCCCCTCCCGCTCGGCTCCTATGGACGCGGCGGAGCCGCTGCAGGGCTGCACGAAAGCGGCCTCGTACCTTTCCCGAGGGGTCACGCACCACCACCGGGCTCGCACCTCGCGTGCTGTTATTCACGGCACCCTACCGACAGATGTTTGGAAAACCGCTTTTTCCTACTACTGCCCTGGGAACCGAGGGAAAAATTCAGTGACAGCTACATTAGTTAAAAGCAAGGAATAACGGGGAAAGTTTATAGCTCTCCCCCTTCACAGCCAATGGAGTCAGACGTTCATGTAAACACTTGTGAATCTTATTGGGAGGAAGTTTTCAGGGGGCAAAAATGGGCAGCAAAAAGTCTGCCTAATGTAAACCACTTCTTTCTGGAGACCAGCGAGCTTTCCTTTGTTAAAACAGGGAACGCACCCACTGCTGTGAGCCCAGGCAGTGGCTCGGGGCTCTCGGGGAGCATTTAAAACAGAAGTGCCACCCAAAGGTGTATGTGTGCCCAGCACCGGGAACTCCGGTTTCACAGGGTGATTTTCCTCTCAGAACGACGTGTTTCCGTCCCTGTGAAAGAATTACTTTTTAACAGTAAAGAAAGGAAGAGGAGTCCGGTTTTATTTGAAAGCCTGATTGATATTTAGATTGACCCAACACTGCCTGAAGATGTTTTCATTAACATTTCCATTTGACTGGGCTGAAAAAGGGTTAAAAGTAACAACAGCCTCGCAGTCAGCAGAAAGCTATTGAAATGTTTGATTATCCCTGCAGCAAAGGAGAGGATAGTAATGCAACAGCAACCTCTCTTGGGGTAAAGTCGAGATTTAATAACCGAGGACCAAAGCAATTGTTTGAATCGAGCAAAAGGAAGTTCAAAATATTTTCACGTACAATCTATTTCCTTGTGTTTCTTTTTATCAAGGTGCCTTCAGATAAATAGCCCTCTACCTCGGAAGGCAATAGAAATGTCACCAGGCATCATCGGGACAGATGCCTGGACATCATGGGGGGAACACTGACTTAATATTCCACAAAAGAGTGTGGCTGAAGACTCAATATTCTCTCATCCCTCTCTCCTTGTTCCGTCTACTCTTTTTCTTGCTGCTATTTCATCAAATCGCTATCCTAGAGCTCAGTGACAGAAAGGAACCAGCAGATCGAGGGATCTGCACACAGAGTTTCCCCGTGTTGTTGCAGCACAGCTTTTTAAGTGCCCCAGGTGCTACGGGCTCCTCGCAAAGACTCGCCGCGTTGTGATGGATCTCGGGCTCTGATCAAATCCTGCTGTTCCTTGCTACGCAGGAAGTCTTTCCAAATTAGTCTAACACCAGGGCCGAGCACTGTGACTAATAGGCATAACTGCACAGTTCATGCTATCTGTAGGGCAGGTTCAGCAGGGGAAACAGCGGCACCAGGAATGTGCTTGCTGTTCCACGGAGCAAGGCTCTCTAAGAGACAAAGATCGGGGGAATTATTGGAGAGGCTGAACAATCTCAGCATAAATAACGGTGCAACCTTACGTTACTCAGGAGGTAGTTCAACACTAACAGCTCCGGATTAACTGAAGGAAGAAGAAAGTTGGCAGCCGGCAGCCCTCAGGGCAGGCACCCACGCCTCGGGATCCCACGTACTGGGCTGAGCAGAAGGACTGTGACCCTCAGCGTTAGTTCTGTGAATCTACAAAAACATCACTTCCACGTGGAGCTGATAGCATTCTGTTTAGCACCGGTCATTAGATCTCGTCCTACTTTACCTTCAGTTGTGTTCAATAATCTGTGTCTGACAAAAACATGTGTTCCAGGAAATTAGGAAAAAAAAAAAAAAAAAAAAAACAATAACTGAATTTGCCACTTCCCTGGGCAGAATCTTACAAATGAGTGCTTTCCTTTACACGTGAATCTGTCCAACCTCATCCTGCCGTTATTTGTTCAGCCTGTGCCTTTCCTTATCGCTTTAAAAAGACACTCCACGCCTCACTTGTACAGCTCGTGGGGTATTTCACGTTGTAATCCAGTCCCTTAAGAAAGGATGTGCTTCCAGAGAGGCTTGTGTGGCAGTCCGGTGTTTCAAACGTATGGGGTGGAGGTCAGGGGCTCTTCTCCACGCTCTTCAAAATGTCAGTGTCCCTTTGAAAAAAGTCTGAGTGTGACAGGCATCGTAACCCTGCCTGGACATGGGGATGAGGGGAAGGATGGGAGGAAGAGGCTGATCTGGGCAGCTGGGAGAGGGAGCCCAGAAATCACATTTTGGTACTGGCTGAAGACAAAAGTTTATTTTGTCAGATGCACACAATTCGCAGTTATCTTTTTGAATAAATATTGCTGGGAAGTTTTCCCTTTTTCTTCTTAATACTCACTGACTTACTGTTGGCCTTCAAAGAGAAAATTATATATATAAAGAAGAAAAAAAAATCTGATAAATCGGATGTCTTTCTGGGAAGGAAAAAGAAGAAAAAAAAAGAAAAAAAAAGAAAAAAGAAAAGGCAGAATCATTATTTTCTTCAGTGAAACCCAAAGGAAACCCATTGCAGTCCCTTCTCGATGCTTGGTGGTAGCTGGTGGGAGGGCTGTGCCCTGCAATCCAGCCTGACTTAGTGTCCCCAAGTGCCAAAATCCTGTCCAGAGGAGTCGGAAGACCCTCCATAGCTGGAGGGGTCCCAGGGACTTCCACGAGGAGCCCGAGGGCCACCATCTCCAGGTGGCAGTGACCCTCAGCTGCGGTTGCCCAGCCGTCAGAACCCAGCTGGTGGACCAAACACGGATGGGTCCTGGAAGAGGAAGCTGCCCCTAAGGAGTGGAGGCGCACCTCCTTCCAGCTCCCACCAGACACTGGTTGAGGACGAGGGGTTCTCTTTGGATTTCACTGCCGGGAAACTATTAATGCCTACAGTCTTGTTCATTTACTGTGGCACTTGTTTTAGCCCTGAACAAAGAATGCGTTTGATAAAATGGGGGCAATATCTTTTTCATCTATAGAGGCAATTAGCTACACGCTCTCTGTTGTCAGAGCGACACGGCATCAATCACGGCACGGATCGCTTTCTTTAAAAGTTCGGTTCCCGCTGCTGGCCCCGCCGGTGTGTGTGTGTCACACACGTTGTATTTACTTTGGGCACGAAAATGAGTTTCGTTCCGACAACGGGAACAAAATGCTTTGGACGAGGGCTCTTTTGACAAAATACGGCGGAATATTCTGATGCTTTAGATAAGGAGGGAGATAAGGGACCCGAGGTGCCGTGCCACCGCAATCGCGGTAATTCGGGCTTGCTGTGCTGCGCTGGGCGGGACTGCCGCTCGCGGGGCACCGTTCGTCCCTCCGGGGTTTCACTGCCTTCTTCCGCAGTTGGATTCCTGAGCACACGGCGCTCTGTTTGTAACTCTCCCGTGTGTGAACCCGGGCTGAAGCAACCCTTGCCCTCTCCAGAACTGCGTCCCTCGGGCGGTGTGTCATGGCGCGTCTTTTTGCCCGCGTTATTCGTATTTTTGTCTGCTTTTCGGAGCTCGCAGCCCTATCATGAAGTGAGAGAAATAGAAATACAGAAGTGCCCAATTTCGGGGCCGACCCGTGGATCCCAGGGCCGCTCTGTCCGCTGGGAACAGACCCAGAGCTGCCTCCTCGGCTGCTGCGAACAAACTTCAAGCGGACAGAAAGAATAGAAAATAAATAACAATAATTTTTAAAAAGGAAGAGAAAAGAAAGGAAGGAAGGAAAGAAAGACGGCGATGCGCGGAGGACGCTGTTCTTTTTCCCCACCGGGCACTGCACTGTCCCACCGTTTCAAACACGCTGCGCGCAGCTCGGGGACCGCCCCGCGCAGCCCCGCTCCGCTGTCAGTGCCGGCCCGCTGCGCAGGGTGGGGGAAGGGGAGGGGGGTTGCAAACACCGAGGGGGATTTTGAAACAGTTTCGGAGCGTTTCGGTGGGAGCCGGGCTGCGCGGGGCTGCGCGGGGAGGGCCGCCTCGCCTCTCCTCCGCAGGAGCTCACAAATCACAGCTAAAACACGAGAGGGAACCCTCGCCGTGCTTAATGGCCTGTGCGCGGCAGCTGGAGCGCGAATTTATCTTCATTAGGTTCAGCACCCAGCCCCCTCCAAAAAAAAAAAAAACCAACAAAAAGTCAGTATACATCAGCAATTCTGCCCCGAATTTTCGAGCTGCGCTCATCATTTTCCGGGCGCTGTTCCGCGGGTGCCGGAGGTGACACGCGAGTGTCCCCCGGTGCCCGTTCTTTCTTAAATTCTTATTTAACTTCATGCGTTCTGCTCCCGGGACGGGCGAGGGTTGCCTTGAGGCTCTCCAGGCGCTCGTTCCGCAGCCACGGAGCCTCCGGCTGCGCTCGGAGCCACTTTGCGAGCGGACGCGGTACTCCGGAGCCTAGCAGGGTGTCCCGGGAAGAGGCGG
>JACDJE010000080.1:1718204-1768344 GCA_016647715.1 Pavo muticus
CCCCGCGCTGACTGACGCACCCGGCCGCCGGGTCGGGCGGGGGGCGAAGAGCGGCGCTCGGCCCGCGGCCATGGGCCCGAAATCATCGCCGTGGCGGCGGTGGCGGCGGCGGCGGCTGAGCGACTGAGGGCGGACGGCGGCGGGGAGCGGACAGGCAGGGGCGAAGCGCGTGTGTGCGTGTGCGGCGCTGACGGCGGTGTGTTTAACCCTTAGATGGTCTCTAGCGAGCCGCTGCTGCTGCCGGTGTCACTGGAGGGCGAGTTCTCCACTAGCATGAAGGAGATGATCGGCGGCTGCTGCGTGTGCTCCGACGAGAGGGGCTGGGCCGAGAACCCGCTCGTCTACTGCGACGGGCACGGCTGCAATGTCGCAGTGCATCAAGGTGAGTGGGCGGGAGGCCCGCGCCCTCCTCCGGGGTCCCTGTCCCCTGGGCCCGTGTCCGTGCCCCTGGCTGCCCCCCTTCCCCATCGGTCCCTCGTGGCACCCCTAGAGCCGTTTCCCTGCCTGCAGGCCCGCGTGCTCGCTGATCTGACCCGGCCTGTCATCCCGCGCCTTGCCGTCTGTCTTTTCCCTCACGTGAGACTTCCTACGCTGTGACTTCCTGTGTTATGACTGGTAGAGACAAGGAGCGGCCCTTCCAGTTTTTCATCCTTTCTCCCTCCCCTCGGACCTCGCAGTGCTTGTGCTTCCCAGTCCTTTGCACTCTGTTGACAGCCTCACCTACTACAGTCCGAGGACTGCTGAAAACTCCTGTCTTTTTTATTATCGTTATTATTATTATTATTTTTGCAGAGTTCTGTCCTAGCCTCTGTCCTGGTAGTTGTTGCTTTGTCTCTTTCTTCCTCTTTTCAATTCCTGTTGTCTCTGCCTTGCCTAAGTTAGATAAACTGTCAGCCAGTAGTGGAGGAGGGTTTGGGACTGGGAGGTGGCAGCGTGTAGGGACAGCTCAGCTGTCATGTGATTTCTGCTCCTGCCTGCCTTTCCCTGAATGTCGTTTGGCCGAGGTCGCCTGGTAGGCAGGGAGACTTCCTGTTGTGGTTGTGCAGCAGGAGGATGCCGGTCGCAGTGGCTGATGCAGGATTTGTTTGGATTAGTGAGACTGGTTGGTTGGTTTCCAGCTCAGCACAGGAACTGGTGTGTTCTGTGTTTCATTTTTGTCAGCTGGCCGACCGTTCTTCTGAGAACAGAGGGGCTGAGTTCTGCTGCTTACACTGTAAGAAAGCAAGTTACAATTTGCTTTATGCGTAACAGAATTAAGGAATAAAACTGTAGTTTCTTGCTATAAACTCCTAAGCAGTCATGTGAACTCCATGGTTGGATCTCTGACTCCTAGGTGGTAAATAAACAGGAGGAGAGGTAACATTCTCAATCCAGTTTACTAGTCTGAATGCCTGGTGTGTGTGTGAAAATGCTATTAAACGCATCTCTAATGCTTGGTCTTAAAATAAGATGTCATAGCAGTTAGTTGTGTGCATATGTTCTTAAATAGCAGTCATAATTTAAGGAGAAGTGCAGAAGAATTCAGTTATTCTTGATGCTGGAGTTCAGGCAGAGAGGAGCTGACAGTATTTGTGAAGTCAGCCAAGTTTTGAATTAGTTTTGTGTTGTTTTAAGAGCTGAATAAAGTTAACTGGTAAGTTAACTGCTTTTGTGGAGCCTTAAGATCGTGAAAAAGAACACCAGAACATGAATAGTTTAAGAAGTCATATGTGAGCCACCTACCTCTATTGTATTATGTTTAGCATCTTCCTTTAGATTTAGAGTCTCACTAATGGTTTCAGTGAGCAAGTCTGATGATAGCAGCGGTTGGGTGCTGCCAGTGCTCATGGAGCTGAAAAGGTAACAGGTAAGGTCTGGTTTAGGAGGTATTCCTAATAGAAGGAGAGAATTAAGTAAGTTGGGTGCAAGAATATTGCACTTCTTTAAGTTCGGGTCCAAATCTGAATTTGAATACGAAAGGAAGCATGCGAAGTCCTGCTTCTAAATCCAGGTGCTGTTGTAGAGGTAATAAGAAAAGAACTGTATGTTTTGATGTATTGTATTGGTAATGTTTTCTGTTTTTAGTTTGACGTGTTGTGTGAAGATGGTAGAAGAAGCATGTAGATTCTTTTCAGCAGTGTGTGGAGACAGGACAAGGGGAAGCGGCCAGAAACTGGAGCATAGGAAGTTCCACACCAATGTGCGCAAGAACTTCCTTACAGTGAGGTGACGGAGCACTGGAACAGGCTGCCCAGGGAGGTTGTGGAGTCTCCTTCTCTGGAGATATTCAAGACCCGCCTGGATGCCCACCTGTGCAACCTGGTGTAGGGAACCTGCTTTGGCAGGGGGGTTGGACTCAATGATCTCTGGAGGTCCCTTCCAACCCCTGCGATTCTGTGATTCTGTGATTCTAAGTTTTCTTTTTGTAGTCTTTCTGCCGCTCCTCATTTGAATATCAGATATAAGAATTCCCAATGAGATATTCTTAACTGCATTTTTAAATTATTGTAGTTAGTTTTAATTAGTTCAGAGGAGTCACCTTTGCCAGCATTAAGCCATTGGCAAGTTGGGAAGTACAGAATTCCTCAGTGCCGTTTTCCTTTGCGCAGTAGTAGGAGAATAAACCAAAGGAAGCTGCGAAACTCAAGAAGAATATCACGGTGTGTCAGAGCTCAAAGCTGTGGTGGAATTCTGTTAGGCTCTGGAGGTACTTTTACATTTGTACAAAGTACTTCAGCTTTGGCCTTTGCCCAGCTTGTGTTTCTTCTGGGTCTCGTTGGCAGCCCCATCTCTGAGTTGCATTCTGCTGTTAGTTTCTTACTCTGCACTGCCTTCTGGTAATTTAAATGTGTGATGGCACGTTTGAAGTCTCCCACTGAATTTATAGAGG
Organism: Pavo muticus; assembly: GCA_016647715.1. Taxonomy (NCBI): domain Eukaryota; kingdom Metazoa; phylum Chordata; class Aves; order Galliformes; family Phasianidae; genus Pavo; species Pavo muticus. Next base: position 1,721,074 of record JACDJE010000080.1, read on the forward strand.
AATTCAGAATCCCCCCCCCCCCCATCTGTAGCTAATACAAATGCAACTAAAACAAGATGTTTTCTCTCATGTTAAAAAACTTTCTTGTACAGTGGAAAAGGGTTATCAAAGTAGTTTGGTCTGTCAGTGCTTGGATAATGTATTTGAAAATCTGGTAGCTGATCTTAGTATAACTAAGTGTATGCATAGAATAGGAAATAGTTTCATTGACACTTCTTTGTAGAAGGAAAGGTGCCTTGTGGAAGGAAAGCTGTTTTACATACTGTTGCTGCATTAGTTTGTTGTTGTTTGTTTATATAGGCCAGCACAAAACCAACAATGTTTTGGGATATATGCTAGAAGATAGCAATATGATCTCAACTTTCCTTATTAACTTAAGCTATTAATATGTGCTCCCCATAGATTTTTAAAAATTTAAATAAAATATCCTAACTGGCAATTGAGGTATTAATAACACAAGGTCAGATTCATGATTATGTTTTTTGAGGAACGTTTTTGGCTTTATGGATTGTTATTGGTCATCAGAACTATGCAGATACAAGAACGTAAGTGCTACGAGTGAGTTGTGACCCCATCGTTCCGTCAGGAGTTCTTAACGGTTTTTGATCTGTGCATTTCGGACATAACCGGTACTGCCAAGTTGCTAAACTCTTCTTCTGTTGAATTTCTTAACAAACTTCTGTATCAGTGTACTATAAAAATATTGATGATAGTCTGGCAGAGAAATGTGCATATCTCAAAAAATCCCTTTTCTAAGGGTTTATGTTGTAGCCTGCTTACAGTTACAGCGTTGGTCGTGACGCTCAGATTGGTTTGTATTTAAAGCTTCATATGAATTTTCAGGGCAAAAAAGCCAACTTTTTGTCATTGTTAAGTTCACTATGGATTTCCTGCTTAAATCTGGTTATGTTATTCATAAGTATAAGAAAACATGGTTGTAACTGGGCGTGTGAATGCGTTATGGCAAACTCAAACTTTGTAAGTTGCTTTTGGTTTTCTGTTAAGAAAAATCTGTACTACAAATGAATGCTTATTGTAAGGTATTTTACCCATTTTGCTGGTAAATAAATAGCAAAACCTATTGCGTATAAAATGTATTGCTGCTTTTGAATGACTACGTTACTTAAAAATTAATTGAAGCAGGCATTTTTTCATAAATTTAAGTGGAAGGTGATTGTTCTTGATGCCTAGTACCGTTGTGGTAGAACTTCATGTGCGGTGCATAGGTGTGAATTTGGGTTATTAATGTGAGATGTATTACTGTGAATTCACAACAAAGCGTAGTGTTTTGCTGTAGTGATACTGCAGATTTGCTGAAATATTGTATCTTGTTCAAAACAGCTTGCTATGGAATTGTTCAAGTACCCACTGGACCTTGGTTCTGCAGAAAGTGTGAATCTCAGGAAAGAGCGGCCAGAGTGGTACGTGCTTTGTTTGTTACGTGTTGCTGCTTGAAATGATGGTGTGGGCAATGTTTGCTGAGGTGTCTCAGTAACAGTAGAAAATAGTTCTGTTTTCTGTTGTAATTCCGTCTAGTTCTATTCAGAAAGACTTTTTTTTTAAAGCAATCTCTAATTGTTCTTTCTTTTTTTTCTTCAAACAGCTGTTTGTGTGGTTATTTTCTTCTTATCTGTGGTGGGGGTCTTGTGTATTTTTGTCTGCTTAATACTTTTATGGTTATTGTTCTAAATTTCAGAATCTAATGCTTACTTTGAATTGGCTTTTGTCATACAATACTTCTAAATAAAGAAATGTGTTCTTCTGTCCTCTTATTTATTTATTAATGGTAAGTATTGGGGACTCAGGTAATCCTTCTGAGCAAAAAAAGCCAACCAAGAAATCAATTACAACCCACTTTTTTCGTGATTACGTGCAGTTCTGTTCTGTTTTTCACTTGTATGTTATTAACTCAAGCTGCACAGTGTCAGGCATTTTTAGTAAGAGAGAATCATGCTCATCACTACTTCTAGTTTGTTTTCCAGCAAAAGCTAAAATGAGGATGTTTTGAAAGATGAAGTTGGTCTTTTTAGCTCTTAAAAATAAATTCTTTCTATAAGAATCAAGGGGTGGTTCGGTGCCTTGGGTCAGTGTGATAACTATTTTTAGTTATCAAAGCTAAAGAGAAACAATGAGTGTAAAACCGAATTTTTAGTTTCATCAGTGGTGTTTACATGAACTGCCTGCTGTATCGTGTTTTCTTTTCTGATATAACGTACTATAAAAATGTTAGGAAGACTTCCCAGGGTGTGAATTTTTGGCACAGGGTTGAACAATCTTGTTCCTCTACTTCTTCCCCCGTCTCGCATGTAGTAATTTCCTAATGCGCTGGAATGCGCTTCCTACTCCTTCAGAGCAGATCTGTTGGTGGAAGCAAGAACAGATTGGAATCAATGTGCTCTCCAAATATTTGTCAACAGAAAATCAAAACTACCGCCCTTTATAAAGAAAGGTCATTTTTTTTCCTTTCCCTGGGAAGATCATCAGCAATGTGAAGTTTTAAGAGGAATGTTTTCTTTTTCATGTTGCTGAATTTGATATATTCAGTTTGACAACAGAAGAAAAATTGTAGAGGGGAGGAGAGAGCTGGTGGCTGGAAGGAAGGATTTTCTGGGTTGTGAAAGGAAATTCTCATCAGGATTTAGGGTGTAGTTATTCCTGTCTTCTCCTGACCTGGTGTATGAAGGAGAACCACACTGACTTCTGAAATAAGCGTTGTATTACTGCTGCCTGATAGTTTACTGAGTTCACCAAAGAAAATAGCTTTGATGGTCATTACACTGCTTTTCTTCACTGATGGAACTTGTTAAGCAATCAGCTTAACTGAGTTCTCTCCCCAGTGTATTCAGTTCGTGTTTCCACCTCGTGTCTGTGTACTGTACAGTTCAAAAAGCTGATTACTTATTTGTTTTTTAAAGAAAAGAAGAAATCTCTCCTATTTATCATACAACTTAGGCTTAAGTGGTTCTTAAATGACCTCATGTTTGGGGTAGGGGTAAAACAGCTTAATAATAGTTAAAGTTTTGAGAACTACATGTACGCTATTGAGTTACAACATGGTGCTCGTCTCTGAGGTGTCTCGCTGAAGTCCTTAATGTACAGAAACTGAACTGAAAATCTGGCTTCGGTAGGAAACCAGAACGTTACCATTTGTCAGCCACAGAAGGTGTACCACACTTACTTACAGAAGCAACTCCTTCATCATCATTATAGGAGGCTGAAGCTTAGTTTTTCTGTTTGCATTTTTATCTAGAAACAAAGCCAGAAACTGTATCACATTGAATGTGCTTCTGCTTACTTTTAATCATTAAGACCCAAGTCTTGCGGTCAGGGCCGATGTTTCCATGCTGACGTGCTCAAAAGATTTCTTATTCTTTGTTTTAAGCTGCAGTCAAAACAAAGAAGGGTTAGTTGCTTGCACTAAAGTTAGACTTGCTCTAAGAACTGAATGAAGCAGGGTAGCTCAAGAGCATGTAACTTAGGTAGGTGGATCACCAGAGAGCTCAACAGCAGATTAGAAATCAGATTCCTATGTACTTTCAGTTGTTAGGATGTCTACCTTCTTTTTCTTTTTTTTTTTTTTTCAGCTAAACTGGTACATACTGCTTGTCAGTGGAACTGGTGGCTGCTGTGTAGGCCGTGCAAGCCTCCTGGCTGATTGACTTCTGTGGTTTTGATAGTGAGGTTGTTGCCAGTATTCTGGGTTTTAGATGGTCAGCTGTTTGTTGGAAAGCACACTGTAGTGGCTGAAAGCCCTCTCGTGCCTTGGCCCTGCTGGAGCCATATTTCTGTGAGAGAAACTGCAATTTTGGTAAACTTAAGCTTGTTAATGGACATACTGAGATGTCTGGTAATTATTTGACTTATGCATATACAGTGCATAAGAACTAGATGAAATAAGAAGTAATCCCAGTATGCATTTTTTTTTACAATAAATATGTACATTCTTTTTTTTTTAGTATTGCTTGAAAAACTTCTGTTTTTCCTAAGTGAGCTGGCTTATCTTAACTGACTTATGGTGTGTTGACTCCCTTCAAGATGGGTGGCAGTTGCTTTCAGTTTTGCTGATGTCAGCATTGACTGTTGTAGCACTGCATAGTGGGCATTGTTGATGTCTTCAGAACTTCTGAATCAAAAAACTGGGCAGATACAAGTCGCTGTGGGAAAAAAATTACTATTAGGGTCCATGAGAGGATGCGTACTTATGAAGTAGTGTGTTAAAGGCTTTAGGTCCTGAGTTGGGGAGCTGATTGATGTGTGTAAGTTCTTCAGAGCATGATAGTGCTGCTGTCCAAAGGGAGCCTAGAGAAGCTAAGCTTAAAATTTGTAGCACAACTGTTCAGACAAAAACTTTTTTTCCCCATCACGCCATTGTGTTCAAGATATTTTCTTGATAATCTTATTTCAGGAATGATTTAATTACAATATTTATAGGGGTAGAAATAGGCAACGTGTTTTATTACAGGCTATTCTTCCTTGTGCTTATCATGAGGGAGCTGGAATAATCCATGTGAAAGAGATAGGCAGCACGGAGACATCTGACACTTGCACAGTTAGCTGTTGTGTGGTCAAGCTTTTAGCTGCATGGGTCCTTGTGGATGCAGCTTGATTCAGAGAGACCAGGAGATCTCGGTAGTTTGGAATTCCGGGAAGCACAGTTCATCTCATACGTGGGAATTGCATTGCTTACAGTAGAGCAAGTGAAGTAATACAATGTTGATTTTTTTTCCACTGGAATATGCATATTATAAGCATGTCATTGGATCTGGAAAAAATGTTTGTACTTGTTTGAAATTGCTTAAGCTTGTTAAAGTTGTTGGGTTTTTTTTCCACTTGGCATTTCTGTATTGTTCTTTTTTATGGGCTGGTTTATGAAGTCAAATGCAACACTGGCCTGGAGCAGAGTCCTGATGTTTGTGTGATGCTGTGGCTGACCTTGCCAGCCACCTGGATTTGAGTCCTGGGGAATGTGTGGAGGGGGCTGTGACTCCCTGTGGAGTTAGCCACATTTGAGTAGTGTTCATCTGGATGTCAGCTGAGTCGAGGGTTACCGGAGTCTCGGCACTTACATGTATTTCTTGGAATTTGTTGTGGAGACAGACAGACCGTGCAGTCAGTTCAGATCATACAGTACCTCATAGTTAGGGGTTCCAAGCTGCAGAAACACAGCTGTAGTGTTTGCCTTCAGCGTGAGTTGAGGTGCATTGTGCTGTTGTAGTGATAGGTTTCTGCTGCAAGTCCTGCCAGACTTGAGCTGTTCCTGCATCTGCTGCACAGATGATCTGAAGTCTGAACGCTTAAGAATAATTTTATTTTAATCTGTAATATAGCAATGGTCGTAGTTTGCCTTTCCAGATTCCTCTCTTTTTTTTTTCTTCTAAAGCTTTCATCACTTGTGTCTGCAAGTTCATTATTGAAGAGCTGCTCATAAGGGTTGCATGATGTATCCATAATTTAGCCCTCACTTCCCCCCAGCATTTAAGTAATATAAAATAAGCATGCTTGTAGCATTGCTTGCATTTTGCCTGGACAGGAGGAAGTGAAGGAGGAGGAAATAGGAATGCAGACTTTAGAAAAGCGTATAGGTTTGTAATCAGGGCTCTGACAGCTCTGGCACAACAAGTTACTGCTGCAGGAATGGGATCTTGGCCTGTGCTGAGAGTCTATTTTGATGTGATTGTTGGACCTGTACCTGTTAAATAGAATGCACATTGATAAATATCGCCACAGTAGGGGTGAACTAAACTTAATTTTAGAAGAAGAATGTGGTTTGTAATGACTTGCTGTTTTCACTTTTTTTTTATGTGTGTGAAATACTGGCAGCCGAATAATTAATTCCGGGGTTAATTTACTGTGTGTTATTTCTGAAGGCACTCCTTGAAATAATTCTTAAAGAAATTTTGGGATGAATGCTCTGTTATATGTATCCATAATTAATATTAAAGGACAATTTTATTGGACTATAATTACAACTACTTCAATAGTACACTGACAAGTAGTAGAAAAGTTGCTTTAGTTTTGAGCATAGAACGGAAAAATTTACTTGCTTTTATTTGTCATTTGTGTTTTCTACACAATTGTAAATAGTAGACTTCTGAATAAGAGGAGTGACTGTAAAATACAAATTACCAGAAATTTGTTTTTATAAGTATGGGAAACTACTTCTAATATCCCCGTGCTTCCTCTCTGTCTACAAGTCAGCGAATGTTTGTTCATAGTTGGCTAATTGGAGTAAGTTGCCTGTCTAAAGATACACAGGCATAGCACTTGACATTTCTGCTTTTATTCTGAACCTGTATGGAGTGAGCGATGTGCATTTCTTGTCTGTTAGGCCAGTGACTGTTGTTTGCCTTAAATGCCCTGAGTAGGAGAGAATAACGTTTCATGTTCAGATTATTTTCATGTAAGTAACGATGACAGACCTTTAACTTCATCGCATTGTGTCTCTCAAGATGACAAAGTTGCTTAGGATCCTGTGTTGTCTGGTCGTTACTGTTAGCAGTACTGTTGACAGAAGATGCTGGTGGTTTCTGGGCACTCTCAACTTGCCATTTTCCTTAGAGATATTGACAACAAATGCAATGTCACTGAAGAAATGGCTTCTTTGGTGCCATTTAAAGACACAACTATATCTACTGATTTGCTTGAAGCAGTAAAAAAATACATTAAAGCGATTTTCTTTAACCTTTGTTAATGTATCTGGTATAGCTACTGATGGCACCCTAACAATGGTTGGTAAAAAAGAGGGACTTATAAAATTAATAGAAGATAATGCAGTTTCTGTCAGCAACTCAAGTTAGATGAAATATCACTGCATTGGACATCAAGAGAATTTACGTGTGAAAGATTTAGAAATGGATAATGTCATGCAAATGGTCATCAAAGTTGTGAATTTCATAAAGTCCAAGGGATTGAACCATCACTAATTCCAGGAGTTGCTTAGAAGTAGATGGTGATTATAAGGTCATCTTTTCTGAAGGAAGATGGCTAAGTTGGGGTAAAATGCTAAAAAAGACTTCATGATTTGCAAAGTAAGATGTGGTCCTTTTTGGAATCAAAAGGAAAATTTGTGCCAGGACATGGAGATTAAAAGTGATTCTCACATTTAGCATTTTTGGTGGATTTGACCGTTCATTTGAATGAATTAAATGTGTGTCTTCAAGGTGAAAATCAGCTTACCTGTGCCATGTTTCAAACCATAACAGCATTTGAAATAAATTACGGCAAGCTCGAAGCATGACAAATAATTTCATGCATTTTGGTGCATTGGCTAAACACAGTCCTGTGAACAGTAAAAAAATATGCAGCCTTGCTTTCTGTTTCAGTGAAGAAATTTGAGAATATTTGTGATTCTGCTTTCAGTCAACGTAAGTACATTACCTGTGTATTTTCAAGTGGAAGGTATGGAGTTGCAATCAGACGTTCAACTCAAGAAAATTTTGGTCGTGTCTCTTTACCAGACTTTTATAAGACCTGTCTTAGCAGAGAAAAATATCCTTCACAGTCACGTCTTATTCATGCAATCACTTTTTGGCAGCGCGTGTGTTTGTGAACAATAACTGTCAAAGATGGAGAGTAATATTTCATCAAAAATCTCTGACAGACGCCTTGAGAACTCGCTAATAATTGCAACCACTTCAATCGAACCAGACATTGATGCATTAGTTTTGTAAAAAAACAGGGTCAGATATCCCACCGATTTTAAGGTTTTGTTTCTGTTTTTTATATTTTAATAAAAAATACATAAAAAAGAAAGTTTTGTTACTTACATACGTTAACTATATTGTAGATTTTACGCGTGACAACTCAAGACAACTCCTGTTCGCTCAGTGCGGGTGGCCCACGCAAGCAAAAAGGTTGGGCACCCATGAAATAATCTAAATGTCCTGTGGCAAAATGAGTAACTAAAATGAGTATTGAGCCTAAAGCAAAACATTTTCTATCGTTGGAAATGCTTAGTGCTTGTACAGAAATGTTTTGTGATCATTGATTTCATTTCCTTAATTGACAAAAATTTGTTAAATCACAGGCAGAGAGATTCTATAAAGAGCTTCTTAACTGCCAGGGGTCATAAAATGTGCACTAGAATTTTATACCTCAGAATTTTTAGGGTCCAGCTCTTGTATGTTTCAGGAAGACACTGAAGAGAACCAACGCAAACTCAGTTTTCTTTGGCTGTTGACTTAATTGGGATACTTTCTGCCTGATAGCAAAAGCTTGTGTGGCTGGTTGGAAATCCAGCCAAACGTATTTGTCATAGCCTTCTGATGCTTTCCAGTAAGGACAAATGTGTGCATTTTAAATTTTGTGTGTGCTTATAGTTTGTGTTCCTGTGAAATCAGGACTTGGTAGTCTTATATATGTACTGGGAAATTTATGACTTGGGACTTCTGAGGTTGGAGTAGCCACGTCTCTATATGTGCTGTGTGGAGCTGGGTGTCATTGCTAATGGTCAGTTGTGCTGCATGTTATCTCTTGTAGTTACCTTATGTGTATTGAGTTAAAGTATGACTGACTGTCACCTGTAGTGTGTACTGAGTGGATGGTCTTGGAAGAATGCTGATTTGCATGTTGAGTGCCTCTAATCTTCTTGTCATATTCAGTAAATTTATTGCCTGTAGTAGATGTCTTTGACAGAGCTAACTGAATCTGCATATATCTTTATCTGATCTCTCGATAAAGTGAGCTAGATTGAGTCTCTGTAATTTATCCAGGTATAAAGCCCCAAATACTTCAGGTAGTCAGTCTGTTTTTCTCTTACCTGTCAACTGTCTGCTTAAAAAAAAAGTTTTCTCCTCCTCCTGGGACAGATGACTGAATAGAAATGGGGCAGAGATTTGGCAAATTTGTCAGCATCGAGAAATGATTATTTGAAGAGGGAGATGACTTAATTTCTTAAGTTGTCAAGTTGCAGAACATAGCACTTTGGAAGAGAAGTGTGACAGAATGCGTTCGTTTGCTCTATTAGTGGTGTCAGCCAGTTGGGGATTCTTGAATGCTTTCCCCGTGGCAGTACAAGATCTTTTGGTTCCTGTTGGTTCTTCACTGCAGCGTATAAATACTGGAGCCTGATATGAATCATGGGTTAGAAACATTGGAACTTCACTAGTTTTTGCTTGCCTCTTTTTAGATATCTTGGTTTGAAAAATTGCATAGTTAGCTACTTGCTGAGTTTTGCTTAAAATACCTGTGTGGTTGAAAGCTATTATTTATAGAGACGTTTAAGATAAAAATATGGAAGGTGGACACTGTGGGTTTATGAGTAAGGTCATAATTCTGAAATACTGCAGGTTGAGACTATTGATAAGGTATCTTCCTATCAAGCTGTAGTTTAGAAACTGATAAATAAGGAAATGTGGATTTGGTTATGTGACCGTCAGATACATTATATAGATAGCATAAATACTGTATGTTATGTAGATAACAGCATTGACTATCTGTCTTACGTAGATAGCAATGTTGGCTGGGCTATATATTCCCATAGATGCTTTTGAAAAAGAGGTTATATATAATTAATCCTTTTTGCTCTACTGAACAATGAAAAATAAAACTGAAAAGATGAAAATTTGACTTCAGTAAGTACCGGTAAGCAAGGGTTTGAAAAGTCAGAAGTAATCTCTAATGGGAGGTTTGAAAGTACCTAATTAGTTCTAAGAGAAAATGATCAAAAATATTAATAAAACATCAGAGTAAAAAGGTAGGCTGAGTTTGGTCTAAGTTCAATAATTTCAGCAGCCCTTGGGAATGCTTGTGAATTTGAGTGAGCTGGATTTTCTGGAGGTTTCAGGAGCTGCAAGGTTGATCTCCTCTGGTTGGTATGTTGGCAGTATCAGCTTTGTTTCACTGAGGCAGTTTGAATGGGATGAATGGAAAAGTGAAATGTCGGTGGATTCTGAGGCCTGGGGTAGGTTATTACCAGCAGATATAGACATGGTCAGTCTAGTATGCATCCTGTTGCTGGGTCAGTTTTTGTACTAACCACCTGTGATTCCTCATCTATTGATATGCCAAGATCTAAATTTCCAGTATGCTGGTTTGCCCCGCTCTGCAAATATCTGTAATTTTTTTTTTTTTTCCTTCTGGTTGTTTAATCTTGGAAAACTTGAATTCTCCTTGGGCTGTCTGGCACATGTCCTTCTCTGGATTAGCTGAGTTTGGGTTAGGTTTTCTGTTAAGTGTAATCTAATAGTCTGTTGTTTGATTATTGTTTGATTATTTCGTTTTTGTTCAAGTCTTTTCAGAGCATGGTGTCTGTTCATAGAGGAAGCCACGCTTGCCTTATCCCAAATTATTCTGTTTTTTTTTATTGTTTGTTTATATAAGGAGGAATCTGCAGTTTTTCTTACGTTTGGTGTTTTCATTTCAAAGTGTTTGTGTTATTTTTTTAACTTTTTTTTTTTTTTTCTATCAAAGAAATGGGCCAAAACATTGTGAGGAGGAGAGGTATTGAAAGAAAAGCTTAAAAAAGGAATATAAGAAAACTTAAGACTCCATCTTCTGTTTGAAGAGGATAGAACACAGTGTGTTTTGAGATGGAAATTTAGCCTGTAAGCAAATCAGTCCACACATGGCTGATGCTAGTTACAAATTTGAAATGTAGGAATGCTGGGGAAAAATACTGGCCCAAGAAATTTGCATTTATTAGTAGAGTGTGGTTGTATTCTTGTCCTACTCCCTATCTTTATTCCTGTTATGTTCGTTATCTGGCATTGTTGTTCATGTGGCCTTACGGAGAGATGACTCAAAGAATTGATCTGACTGAAAACTAAGCAGGGAAAAAAAGTATTTTATTTTTAGCTTGCTGATCAGGATTTCCATATGGTTGAATGATTGCTCTTCCAAGAGCAAGGGAGACAGTAGAAAGTACACAGCAGGGGGTGGCCAGTGATCTTCTTTTGGCAGAAGTCAGCAATTATGTTAGCTTAAAGTGAATCTGAATTGAAGTCAGCTGGAACTGCAGCCTAATTTCTCAGCTAACAGCTAGGAACTGTAGTCTGTTTTAGCTGCTGTAGATCTTTTGCGTTATTTAGGTTAACGGGTCATACTGAGACACACTATTTATTGCATTATTGCAGGGCTGGGAATGCTGGGAATTCAGTCCTGTAGGACTTGCTTGGACAGTCATTACTCAGGTGAATGGCTCCATTGGCCTGCCATAGATTACAATTCGTTAAATTACTTGCATATTTTGTTATGTTTTGTTTGTTTTTTGTTATAGCAAGGTAAAATATAAAATGGATATCTCCACATTATGCCTTATGAAACTTGTTTCAGATTAACAGAACCCTAAAGGAAGAACAAGACTGTATTTCTACCATTCTTTTCTTTCTTTAATAGTCTTGTTCTTATTTATCTACTCTGTCTACTATATAAGTCTCTTCATTTCAACATGAATAAGCTGGTCTGTTGGATTAAATCAGTTTCTCTCTTTTTTTTCTGATTGAAAAATTGGTGGAATTAAGTTAACCAAAAAGGCTTCAATAATTAATTTGTGTAATATCTACTGCTGGATTTGGTAGTTATTATTCCTGGTTAAAATGGAATGATGCATTTATGTAAAATGAGGGAGAAAACTTGGGACCCTAATGCAGTGGGGCCAAGTTGTACTCTGACTAATTCAGTATAGGAAGCTGAGTTTATGTAGCTCTTGCTTTATTTTGTACTGTTCTGGTCTTTCTGTCTTTAGTTTTCCTACCACATGTTTTCAGTGGTCACCTCCATTCTTATTCTTTTTATTTTACTGTTATTTATTTATTTATTTATTTATTTTTTAATTTGTTTAAGACAGAAGCTGTATCCATGAACTTAGTCTGTTCCACCAAAGAGCTTCAAAAATGAGGTCTGCATGTTACATTCTGTAAGCCAGTAATGCTCCTTTTTTCACTCCTTCAAATCAATTGGTTGTACCTACAGCACCAGTGCACTGATGCCCTGCTATGCACGCAGTAAAGGATGTGCCTATTCCTTTGCATCACAGTCAGCCTTTCTGGTATTCCCATTTGCATGGTCACACCTGATGTTTATCTGAATTGCTCATCAGTCTTAGGAGTTTGCCCTGTTTCTGCTGTTTTTGTTTTGTTTTTTTTCTTTTTTCCCAGTGGATTTAGTAGTTCCATGAACAATAGATCTTAGAAATCCTTTGCCAGGGCTGAGACCCACAACTGGAGAAGAGAGCCTCACCATTGTCAGTGCTTGAACATTATAGGTCATCCGGCCATCCATACAGAACCTTTTTGCCTTCAACTGTCACAGAGATTGAAGCTTTATTCTGTTGCGTGTGTTGTATGCAGATGTGGCCTTTAGTAGAGAGATTCAGCTGTTGTTCACTTCAACATTAAGGTCTGTCCGTAAGTTAAAGAAGGAGACATGGTTTTGGATGAAAACATTCAAATAAGAAACTAAAAGTAACTGGACTTTTGACATACATATATATGGACGCTATTTTATTTCCTTTCTCCTGCAGAATCTTTTATAACAACATGTTTAAGTATTTTGAAAGTACTCAAGATTATTATTATTTTTTTTTTTTTGAGCCACTTTGCAAATTCTCCGCTGAAGGTATGGCTTTTTTTGAAACATACAAGCATAAAATCATTTGTGTTGGAAGGGACCCTTGAAGGCCATCTAGTACTTCTCCCCTGCAATGAACGGGGACCCCTACAGCTGCATCAGATTGCTCAGAGCTCCATCCAGCCTGACTTTGGATGTCTCCAGGGACAGAGCATCCACCACCTCTCCTGGCAACCTGTTCCAGTGCTTCATCACCTTTCTCCTTATTTCCAGTCTATATACAATTTCAGAGACTTCATGTGAAAGGTCAGGCAAAGGAAGGTCTGTGACATGAGATCCATCTGAAATGGTTGCTCTATTTAATGTATTGTTCTAAGATTTTAGAACTAGTAGTAAAATATTAGTTAAAAATGTGATGGAAAAATGATCTGCTGCTTTACTTATTTGTCTCAACCAGGTGGGAATGAGGCATGTGGGGCCCACCAGGCAAGGGCACTGGTTCTGCTACGTGGTGCATGTTGAAAGTGAGGAGGTAACATGTGAGAGCGTGTAGGCTGGGAACCAGTTAGATTCATAACCTAGAGCCAAAAGTGCAAAGGGTCACTGTGTGGTATATTAACTTATGATGTTACTTTATTGCAGATGGTAGCCAGAATTCACAGCCCACCTCCCGCTCCTTGAGAGCTGAGTGCAGGTGTTCTGCTCCTTGCCAGTGGCAGGACACTGCAGAATTCCCAACGCTTCTGTTTTCTTTGGTTGTCAAAGCTCCCTCCTCCAGTTCAGTTTTCTGTCTCGTATCTTTATTCTTCTCTGACTGGTTGCAGCTATGGCTACAGAGGAATAATGAGGGGAGATCTAATGGACCTGAGCCCTGTGGGGATCTGAAACAAAAAGAAATGAGTTGAAACTGAGCTCTGAAGAGACAAAGGAGCATACTGAACTCTTACACATAAATGAGTGGTTCCGTTCCTTGTCACTCAGTATCCTGTGATTGTTTTTAATTTTTTATTGTATTATTCTTACGTAAAGTTTGTTCAAGAAGTTTGTTCACTCTTATTTATGCTGCAGTGCTGCCACTCCTTGCCTTCTGTGTTGCTGTTGTAACTAACTGTGGGATTTTGCTGTAAATTGCATCAGAAATATGACCTGAATTGAAAATATTAGAAGTTTATTTCACTCCATTTCACTGATCTGGTTTAAAGGGCAGCCTTGCAGAGTTTAGCAGCCGTGAGAGTGATGGAAGGAGAGATTAATAAGGGAGTGGTGAAGGGAAGAAGGGAACCTCCTAAACTGGTTTTGCCACTAGTGAAAATGTATGACAGATTTTCACAGGCTTGTGGAGGTGGGGCAAGGTAAACTATGTTAATAGCTTCAGTTGTCTCTGTGCTAGATATGTCATCTCAGCTCACTGCCCTTAAGCTGTATAGGCTTGAAGCTTTGGGATGGAAACAAACTTTATTGCACTGTTACTGTCAGTATGTACCAGGCATCTTGCTTTGAAAGTCTAATCCAGCGTATATGGAATTCACTAAAATTAATCTGCAGCTACTGTGTGTCTCAGCAGCTTGCATGTAGTGTTTGGAGAGCTGAAGTGTTAAGATACAGCACATATACTGCATATGTAAGATTTTGTTGAAAAGGAATAATGGAGTCATAGAAGGACTTTGGTTGGAAGAGACCTTAAAGATCATCTGTTTCAACCCCCTGACATGGACAGGGAATGAACCAATCATTCATTTCAGTTGCAAGAAGGTCATTATAATCTTGACTTGAAAAAGAAGTGGTACAGTGCTCCAAGTCTGGAGGCAGCTTACAGAACAGTTCGGAAGTTTTCGGACACTTTGACCTTTGAATTTCACTGTAGTCTTAATATTGCCTTTTAATAAATTGCTGATCATTTTCATGGATTGATGTGAGGGAAGAGTAAGTGAAGCAAAAGACAGGAAGGAGGAATCCTAAAGATTCTTTTTCTTGTGTGCATCTGCCTGTACCAATGTACTGAGCAAAAATAATTCGAGAACTTTTCTGTTTTACCCCTTGTGAAAGCCTCTTTGCTGCTAATACCAGTTTTGTTACAGGTTATGTAGTTCTGAAGATATGCTTCATCTGTATTAGTTTCAGGAATTCCCCAAGTCTGCACAAACTCTTTTTGAGGCACTTAGAGCATCATAGGCTCCTTTATCTGCTGACTTAGCAGTTAGCTGATAACAGAGAACAAGGCAGCTCAGGAAACAGAGAAGATCCGTACTGATGCTAGATTTCTGTCTCCATTTGAAGGGTGTGATACAAGGATGCATCTGAAGATCTGACTGTTACTCGGTTTTTTAAAAAGCTTGTAAGACTGGTATGCTTTGGTTGTTACTAATTTGGGAATACATAAATTTTGCAATAAAATGATGTATAGGTATAGGTTCTCCTGTAACAGTGCTCCTTTTCACATCATCTGGACCAGTTAAATGGAATGTATGTCAAACCAAATTTCTATAGTCTCTGGACTGATCTGAAATTGATTGACTCTACTTTGGGAAACTCAGTGCTAAGCTTGATGTTAGGAAGTTGATAGAAACAGTTGTAGCAGAAAGATTGCACTGCTGTGATCCTGATATGTCACAAGAAAAGGATGCCTAGCTGCATGTTTCAAGACATGCAGTGTTTGGGAATTTCAGGGATGAGTCAACTTTTGACCAGTTCATGAAACAGAAAACAAAGTTGTTTTTGGCTTGTTGGAATAAGTATGAGTCAGCAGGGACTATGAAGCCAGTTCTTACTATAGCTGTTCTGCACTAATTATATCCATGGCACATCTTTGTGATTGACTGTTTTGGTGAGTACAAAAATCCAAGGAGAAGGGCATACAGTAGGGAGTCTTTGGACTGTGCCCAAGTTTCTTGTCAAGGGAGTCTGCCCCATTCTTGGTGACATGTATCCAGAATTCCATGGTGTGGAATCCAGGGATTAAAACTTGGAGGTAGAATTGTGAATAGCTTAAACACATTGTGGTTTCAAGATCCAAAGGAGAAGGCTGTGTTTGTGACAAATTAGCATTAATGCAACAGTAAGGGTTAAGGAAAAATATGCCCATTCACTTTTTTAGAGTGGTTACTTTTTTATTGACACCTAATAGATTTGATTTGTATGGTTTCTTTTGTAATGTTTCTGTGATCATTCCATTTTTTTATTTTATTTTTGCTTTTTTTCCTAGAGATGTGAATTATGCCCTCATAAGGATGGTGCTTTAAAGAGAACAGATAATGGGGGTAAGTTTTATTCTTACTATTTGTGAACTCTCTTATTTTGTATGAGGGAAATAAGACTGTGAAAAGAATACGTAGGGATCCTAATAACAGCTGGAAACAAGCAACTGGTTATCACACTACCTGACTTGGAAAGTGATAACCATTTTACAGCAACCTGCAGTTGTCCAGTTGGGATGAATTTAAGTTTGAGAACATCAATCATTATTCTTAGATTTACTTGTAGATAAAAGTTACAATAAAGGAGAAACTGCATTTTAACACAAGATTTTACAAGGGAAACAGATAAGTTTTATATATATTTAGTTGGAGTTTGAACATTTATGGAAAGCTGTTCGAAGTGCATCGTTCATGGGAGAAAGTTAATTTTTATGTCTATAGCGAGACTGAATGCATTGGTGCATTTTCAAAGATAGCTCTTTCATGTTTGGTTTACTAATAGGTTCTGTAACAAAGAAGCTAGAGCCGAAAAGTTGTAGTAGCAATTACCTGTCCCTAGCATCTTTCTAATTGTATCGTTCAGGTTACCATCAGTTCTGCTCCTGCCAAGTAGAACTGCTAAAAGAAATCTCCATGGAATATCTTGCCTTGGTTGGTTTTTTTTGCTAATAGTTGGGTGATGCGAGTGAAATCTTCGAATTAACTTTCCAGTCACTTCTGGATTGTCATCTTCTATCTGTATTAGATGCTTCTAAATTCCTGTCCATCATCCATTTGTAAATAGCCCAGTCATTTTGATACTATGACCTTTCTCTTGTGAGAGGAGAAAGGACGATCAGGATTGCAGATATCATTTGGACAGTCTTATGTTAATTGTGCTCTGGAGATTTTGTGCTGCATACATAGTATTCTATCTAATTGTTATCTTAATCTCAGTTTAGCGTTGATGTAGTTGATGTGGCTTTGCTATTCCTTTTACAGTTGAGTTGCATGAGCCAGAGCCTGCTTGTATTTGGGCCGGTCTTCTCTTTCCCTTTCTAATCAGTATGCTTTGACAATAATGTATAGCATACATTCTGGTATTCGCTGTTCTAGTGTCTGCTTATCTCAGACATGTTAGTGAATTTTGTGCCGTTCGTGAGCGTTAGGAGATTGTATTAAGTTAGTGTGTCAGTGAAACTACCATAGTAAGTGCCAGCGCAGTACTTCAGCCTTAGAACTAAGCCTCTCAGACAGGTTAATATGCAGCAGCATTGAATTAATTTCTTCAGAATGGCAACTGAAGCGTGAGGTAGCTGAAGGGTTTTCCGCTTTTGTACTTAAAGTAGTGTTTGGGAATTCCTTGCTATTCTGTATGGTAATTCTGAAGAATTTTCTTTTCAGAAAGTATTGAGAGTGTATTTTGACAGCGTGCATCAAATATCTGAGCATCCTTTTGATTCTCTCTTGCAATTGTATTCTTTGTAATTATGAATTTCTGTCTGAAAGTGAACTGCTTTATCTGATTGAAGTTACTTAAGTTTAAATAGCGAAGGTGTTACACTGGACAAATGGTATTGTCCCTTCTTTAATTTTCATGACCAGCAATTTTTATCAGTGAAAAGCTGATAGCAGAGAAGTCTTGAGTATTTGTTTTACTGTCTGGAAATCGTACTTTATGGACCAACTGTACTTTTAGTAACAGGTTTACAGAAGGATGTGAACCTTGGAAAAATGAACTCCAGCTGTTGTTATGTCAAGGAAACTTACATTGTTAATCTGAAGCTTTCCTTTCAAAATATTGCTTAATATATGGGATTGTGCCAGAAGAATTTCAAGAGTCAGGGTAATACTGTAGAGGGTCATGTCCTGGGCATCTCAGGTTAAAACTTGGTTTTTAAAACTCTCTTCCACCAGCACTGACCAGAAAGCCAGTGCAGTTTTTGTTTTAGTGTGCAGATGACTCATACATGGTCTGCTGGTGTTATAACTTTTTCTTCTTTTTTTGGAACAGTCTTCTGGATATTTGCTTTTAATTAATGTGAAGAAACGTGTTTTGTTTTGGATATTGAAGGTGCTATCTTTTCTTTTACATTTGGAATCTTAATGTTTTGTCTGCTGAGCTTTTACTCTAGGGTTCCATGATTTTCTTAATCTGCAGTTAGACACTGTTACTGCAGGTAGGGCCCTTACTGTGCATTACTGTCTCCTCCATTGTGGTGGCACTGGTATTTACAACTTTGTTTCCTATGTTCATTTTCAGCTAAATTAAATCAGTTCCCTGATCCAACTGGCAGTGCCGATGTCAGGGAATGACCAGGACCATTCTTTAGCAGCAGTCTGTACGTAAGCTGTCTTAAGTCAGCTGTACAGCTGTCCCTGAGAGCAGCCTAAGCTTATGGCTCTTATCTAGTGGTATTATCTTGTCTTTAAGAACTCTGGGGCACTATAATATCTATTCATCTGTCTGTCTGTCCATCTATCTATGACAAAATAGTCCACGAGTCAAACTTGTGTTGCTTTTAAGTGTTACTGAGAATAGTGATAGTTGTATGTGGTGCATGCCTTTTTTTTTCTTTTTTTTTGTCTGTTCTCCCTTCCTTCTGTGTGTGATTTGAGGTTCTTTTGTGCACATTCTTTCTCCTTCTCCCACTCTTTTACTTACCTGTTACAGCTTATTTGATTTTTTTGGAGATCATTAGTTCTTGAAATCTCCTTTTTAGGTTTTATATTTCTGTTTGGAGTTATCTAATATTCTTTAGTTATGCTTATTGGTACAGTTGCTAAGGGAGTTGGGCTTTCCAGTGTCATTTATGGTAAATAAAGAATTACAGTTTTCAGTAATACCACAAATACAATATTCTTGGTGCGGTTCTGTCCTGTATCTTCTACATAAATTATAAGTGTCAGTATGTGGTAGTAAGAGAAGAGGATCATGCTCTGTTTATCAGTATGAACTTGGTTCTTGGGAAATTTTTTGTATGCTTTCTTGGAATATGTTCCCAGCCTACAGGTATGTATGCTTTGGGACTTCTTGAACCAGTGATGGTATTTCTGTGTTTTCAAAGAACACAGAATGCTCTATCAAGTGTGTTTTAAATGCGTCACTTAATTTGTTCATTTCTTTTAGAGTGTTAGTGTCAGTAGCAAGACATTTCACAGCTGATCAGTATGATGTGTAACAGTAGTATGCAGATTGTGAGTCCTTTAAATCACAGTTTTATTTGATGGCACGTGGCAGTTGCTAAGTCAAGGGAAGTGACAAAGACCAGTTATTTTATTTTCAGTACCACTTGTGGTTTTATAGACCCTTGTCATATTCTTTTTTGTCTCCTTTCAGGGGAGCCCCAGACTGATGGGGTATTCCTTGTATGGAAGCACGACCCATCCCCTTTCTGCTTCTCTTCCTCTTCCAAATGACACATAATCCTTACTGGAACTGCATGTGAAGTTTTAGAGAAGCAAATCTGTATCTATCTAAGCTGCCAAATG
Source organism: Pavo muticus (assembly GCA_016647715.1). Classification (NCBI taxonomy): domain Eukaryota; kingdom Metazoa; phylum Chordata; class Aves; order Galliformes; family Phasianidae; genus Pavo; species Pavo muticus. Next base: position 1,740,246 of record JACDJE010000080.1, read on the forward strand.
ATAACAGTATGATTTAGTGTTCCATAACATTGACTGCTAATGTGATTGCAGTTCACCATTTTTTGGTACAGATTTTTACTCAATACTTACAAAACACACTAGCTAGCAATTCACAATACCTTGAATCTGGGGCAGAACCTCAAATTGGAACACGAGTATTAATTTTAACAAGGCTTTTGCCTGAAGAATATTCTTAACATTGAGTACTTGGTTTTCTGCATCTGCTCTGAAAACAATATATGGGCAATGTAAATTTTTGAGGTGTTAATTATTTTTACAGTCTTTGTTAACTCTTGACCATTTGGGTAATTAGAGGTGGAGTGGGATAGGGGAATTTCAGTTATCCGAGGTAACTGTATTAGCTGCCTCTTCTTGGCCTGGTGGCAGTGGCTGCTCCTGCTGGTGGTGGGCCCAGAGAAGAATTTGGTCTGGATTTGAGCTGAATCCAGAACCTTACGCTGCTTCATTGTCCTTTCAGGGCTTTCCATTGCCAGAGACTAACACAGAACAGGAGCAGCTAAGAGCTGAGTGCATGTGTTTGTTGGGTTTCTTCACACTGTGTGAAAATGATTGTTCAGCTTCTGCACTTGGAAACAATACAATTGGATTTCATAGCATGCAGCCTGCACTGACATCCGTGATGTGGTTTATTGCCAACAGATCGTATGTGCTGAGGATTATTAAGAGTTGACTGTATTTAGCTGCAAATTTGATTTAATTCATTTGTTAATAGTGATGGGACATTGTATGGTTCTAGTCAGGGTGATGGCCAGAAACTTTAAAAATAAGCTTTGAATATGTAAATAATACAATGTAATGTTTTGGCTGCTTAATGTCTTGTGGGGGAAAAGGATCTTCTCTGTACCTGGACCCTGTGGAACTATTTACATAAACATGAGAAGGTCTGTGGTCACTGTCTGCAGTTATAGAAGTTCAGAATTTTGTTATTTTTTACTGAAAATAAAAAAGTAGGATTGAGCTGAAACTTTAATGAATTTTTGTCTTTGAGTATGCTTATGAACAAAAGCCCACGCTACTTCTGGTAGTAGTGTTCATTTAGGGGCATCACTGTGGCTTAAAATACATAACTGAATATGAAAGATTTTGAAAATGAGGAAAAACTGTGGTGTATGTGGGAATTCCTTATTGATTGCTGTCTGATGTGTAAGAAGGCTACTGAAAGAGCAGCTAAGCTATTTGTAGCAGTATCTGTTCTCTGTACGCGGCTTAGGATTTGGGCAAAGTGTAAAAACACATTTAATACATTAAAAAAAAAGCTCACTTGCTCCTTTTCTGTTGGTCTTTTGGTTTTTTTAAGCACACTGTTCATTGGATATATTTTTTGGATGTTTAAATAGTTCTCTTGCAGTAATCTTTGTCTGCATTTCTCTCTGAGTCGAAGAAGCTTCAGCTTGGTGTGCGAGTTGTTGCTTTGAAATCTGATTCCACTGGCTGATGATGAGGAATGCTGTGTAACAGCATTCTTTGTGTCGACTTTTCACCAAGGCTTCTTTCATGCAGCTGCTTGGGAAAAGGCCAGCTAACAATGCCGTGGTTTTATGTCATCCGTCAGGCCCTCTTCCCATCCCCTGGGTCAGCGTTGGGATCCCCCAAGTCTATAAAAACACCACATGCCAGCTTTTCTTACTCTTAGCATTATTGGTGTCAGCAGCTCTGTTTTCATTCTATTAACGTCTAAGAATATGGATGGTATAATGTTATATATTTAGCTAGAAACGTTTACATAAAAATGTTCAGGTCCTTTTACAGAGATTTGCAAGATTTAGCATATGTATTTTTTACTAGAATATGCAGTAATATTTTCTAAGCAATACTAAAATATTTGACTAACAAATACACATATTACCATATAATCTGTATTAAATGTTTACTGGTTATTTTACTAGAAAATGCAGTGTAAGGAACTACACTGGGAACCTGGAAAAAACTTAGAGAAAGCTTTAGATAAATATTTATGACATTTTTTCCTTTTGTTGTATAAAATGTCTTTAGAGAGGAGTAAGAGACTCATTAATGCCATAGCATGCAAGATAAGATGATTAAAGCTGTTGGCTTACTTAGTGGACCAGTGGGATGCAAGCCGGAGCTGCTTCAGAAACAAACTATTTGTTGTGCTGCCAAATGGAGAACCAATGAGAATTCTTCATATGTACTTACTCTTTAATTGAAGAGCAAGTATTGATAAATGCAGATTTAGGTGAAATTCTGCAGTAAAGCTCTGTGAAATGGAGCCTTTTCTTCAGATAACCAGTTTATTACTATTATTTTTAGTTGGAATTGTCACTTGATTCAGTGTACCAGTCATGAGGTTGGCTGTCAGCTGCTGGGGGAGGGACCTCTAGCAGTTAGTGTGGGCACCTTTTTTCCTCTGTCTTTTTAAGGAGTGGATCAAACAGTGTAGTGAATAATACCGTGTTAGCTCCAGCAATCTCTACAACAGTGTTTGCGAGGTTAAGGAAACTGCAGTATCTTAAGCAGCCTCATCTCTTCTGCAAGTTTTGTTATCTTTGCGGGAAAGGATGGTCAGGGTTAAAATGGAGGTGTATGGAATGCTTTAATGAGGCATTTAGGCTAAGGGTTTAAAATAGTACTTAATCTTTCCCCGTAGCAAATAATAACAATTCTGGTCTTATGCACATCTTCTCTGGCTTCACCTTTCAGGGTGGGGTAGGGCTGAGTTTTGGGATCAGCCAGCAGATGTGCTGGCGGTGGAAGTTGGGATGCAGTTCCCTGTAATCCAGACCTCTGCAGAAAAGGAGGGGGCTGTGCTTTTCCCATGCTGGCTTGTTTTTTCACCTGCAGTTTTGTTTATGGTAAACATAAAACCTTAGCATGCCTTTCATCAGCTTGATGATCTGACTGCAGGGTAGATTTCTGTCTTCCCCCGGGGTTAATAATGAGATGAATGCAATTTTATCTGCCCCAGTATATGGCAAATTGTACTTCAGGGGGGTGGAGGTGGGACTTTACCTTCCAGTGACAGCTCACAGTTGAAACGGATTGAGGTGTATCCTTAAGATACATCCCGGAGCAACCCTAATAAGAAAACTGCTGTTTCAACAAAGAAAGGTTTTTCTGTGCTGAAAAATGGTGTTCACTTTGGTTACGAGTGAGTTAAAGTTACAGATGACATAAAATTTCCTTAGTGAAATACAGTGGACTCTTTAGGAGCTTACACAGAATGCATAAGCAAATCTTACTCAGAGTTCACACCAGAGTTAGGAGATGGTGATGACATCACAGGGCTCTCTTTTGGGACCAGGCTGCCATTGCAGCTGGACTTCTCTGTGGCTTTGTTGTTCTGGCCTCCTGGCTGCTACTGCTCTGCTGTGCTCCTTTGGCATCGATTGTCCAGAGCCTGTTCTGTATGTGTTAGCCCTCAGCCTTCTCTGTATTTGGGTGGTAGGGTGGATTATTACTGTAAAAGTCCTTGGTTGTTGTTATATTGTGGTGTAAAAGATCATAAAAGCAAGGCTTTAAAATTCATGCTGGAAGGTGATGGAATTTCTTTTCTGTGCAAGTGCTTGGGAATCCAGTTTTAGACAGATAAACAGTAGTGGTAAAGGCAACAGTGTAGTTAGAAGGATAAGGTACTGCTACGGTATTTATCTTGTTGGGTTTCCTGTGCTCATTTTAGATTACTTTGTTCAGCTTTGTTTTTAGTTATAAAATTCTGTGTTGGCAACAGCTTTTATTAATTAGTGATGAAATAGTTACCTGTTGACTGTCGTTGGGATGACAGACAGGCTGTTTTTAATTAAGGCTCTGGAACTTGAGATTTGTTACTCTGAACGTTAATGAATATTGCATACTTAAATATTTTGAATGTGCAATGTTAGAAGGTTTTCACTGAGATCAAAATTAGTTAGGCATCTGAAATAAGAATCTAAACATAAGATTTGCAAAATGAGGGTGGATTCTGAGCTTGTAGTTAAGCATTTGACATGCCGGGACAAAACCTAAAATTGGCAAAACTCAGTAGTGTGTTTTTCTGACAGATGCTTAAAGAAAAAAAGGTGGCAGTGGGGCTCAAGTAAAAAGCTTTCGTAAGATATATTTTAATTCTGCAGGCTTTTTGGCATTAATTTTCAATTCTTACTGTTTGAAATATCTGTTTTTATTATTATTGAAGTATCATTACTGAAGTAGGTCTTGGGCTTGTTTTTAAATGTGGTTTTGATGTTGTTTTAATATTAGTTGAGGTTGTTTCCTAAGATCTCTTCAAGGAAAAGTGTCATAGCTACACTTGAGTTACCTTATAAAACAAAGTGGATATGCATAAATATTTCTGTTAGCATTTCCTAAAGTTACTGAAAGTAACAAGTAAGTAAGACTAGAAAGTGCAGTGGAAATATATTGAATTTTAAGTTGGCTGTCGCTACTAAGCTTTGTTTTTGTTTTGCTCTTGAGATGTGGGTGTACAGCAGTATTCTTCACACTTAAACATTGGGAAAGCTTAATTTAATTTAATTATGTCTTTTTGGGGGTGGAGGATGTATAGTTACCCAGAAATATTGTAATAAGTTATATGAATAGGAAGTTTATGACTTATGTATGGAGTTAATTGAAAAATGTGATTTTAATGTGGCCTTAAATATTGTAAGTCCAGATAAAAATGTTTGCTTCTTCAGCAGGTTATATATGCACACAATTTGGGTGGGTGTCACTTCAGAATGTTTAATTATTTTTGCAAAAACAGTGCCCCTGTCATCTAGTAAGAAATAATACACAAAACCGCTCCGCTCTGAAGATGGCAAGAGAGTCTCTGAGTTGTCTAAAGGGGAAGGGAGTAGCAGCTTCTATGGGCCAGGCAGCGGGATGTTATAAGCACTTGACAAGGAAGAGGAACATTTGGGTTCTGTCCTGTCAACTAGAAGAGCTTGAACTTTCCAATGAAAATGGCCTACTCTGTCTGGCTAAATAGTCTTGTGTGTTTGTGTATTGTTTCATTTTGCCTTTTAAGCCTGGGCTGATATGGACTGAAGAATGCAAATTAGCTAGAAATAAACCACATGTGATATTAAGCACATGAAGGATCATATGTAGCCTTATGACTGCACTCTTGAGATGTTTTCCTGGGGAAGGTGACACTGAATATTTTTTTCTGCTTTCTGTGCTATTTATGTATGTTTATAGAGTTTAAAAATGCGAAAGGCATAAGCAGAAGATAGAGCAGGAAGCAAAGCCCTGGCCATTTGCTTTCCTCCCTAGGAAAATGGGGGAGGCATTTTCTCACTTTGTTATGCATTCAAAAGCCTCTTGGTTCCAGAAAATACTAGAAATAAAGTCTACTTGTATGCTAGTAGTAGTAGCTCATTCTTCCATCATTGAGATGGTGAGCTGTCACACTTGCCTCCTTTGGGTGTCCTCGGTTCCATGCTTTGGAATAGTCTTGAGTAATCTTTTGATGTTCAGGAAAAAGATGATGGTTGTTTACTTCCTGTTCTGTTTTCCACTACCGTTTGGTCCTTCTGTGGTGAAACTGAATGCTCTTGACCACCCTTAACTGATAAATTTTGTGGAGGAGTCTACAGACCTTGCGAAGTAGTTCTCCAGTGTTGGAGATTGCACAGCTTCTTCAGGAAACCAGTCCTTTCTTCCCCGTGCTTTCTTAAGAAGGAACTCCTGAATGTGCTGGTTTTGGTTCTTCCAGATGAGCTGGGTGTTGCTTCCTGCTGCTTCAGTTTTTCTTAACCAGTGAAGCTTTGGACAAAGTAACATTTAAGCAGTTTGGTGCGTGGTCTCTGAGTCCCAGTGGGAGGTCGTGCAGAATTAGGCATTTGTGGCTCATAGATGATCATAAAAATGCTGCAGCCTTCCCTATGGTTTAACTTCTTATTGGACAAGTGGTAATTTTTCGCAAAGGTCAGATCGTGTAGGATCTAAAGAAGATACTGGAAACAGGTGGAGACGGTCCCTGGTCCTTAGTTCCTTGAGCAGTTTTTAACCTCTTTTCCAATCAGTGCTGCTGTATGTCATTTGTTTTGCTATATAGATACTGTGTGTCACTTTTCTGTGGGTTTAATGGATTATTAGATGGATAGTTTTTCTGGGGAGGAGATTTAAAGAGAAATATTCACCATTAACACCATGTTAATGTTTGCTTATCTGTCTCTAGTAAGATGGCTGTGGCACAGGGCAGTGTGCAAGTCTTAGGAAAGTCCTTATAAACACTAATTCCATGAAGATATTTCAGAGAACATACCATCTGAGGTTTTCGTAGGTGTTTTGTATTCTTTTTTCCACCAGTCAGTCTGTTAGCGATAGTTTTAAAATGGTCCGTAGAAATTTTTTTTAGAAGTGGCTCAAAATGGCAGTTTGTACTTCATTTTCTCTACTCTTTTACTAGTTAAATACTTGTTCCTTGTGTTAAGAATTTATGAACATGATGATGAAGCAGCACAGTTGCTTCTGATGTTGGGTTAGATTTTGCTGAATTTAGCCAAGGATAGAATATGGACAGTTTTTTTACACTTCTGGCAAACTAGCCTCTACTGGAACAAGCTTGCAGCTCTCAGAATCTTGGCACTGAAAGAAAGTCTGAAATCAGTGATTTTCTTTCTGAATAATTTTCTTCCTTCCACTCCCTTTCCACACCATTCCTAATGTTATCTTGAACAATTAGGAACTTGTATTTCTCGAAGTGTTGCTAAAGTACAATATGGTAAGTAACTGAGCCCCAAGTCAGTGGTGTAGAACAGGACAGGATGTAGGTGTTGGTGTAGTTAGGATAAATAAGTTCTCTAAATCTTTAAAACTAGGAAAATAAAAAATTTCGCAGGTATGTGTTGGGGTTTTTTTTTTGGTATGTATATATATATGTGTGTGGGTGTGTGCGTGGTGTGGGATTTTTTGCTATAGAGAGAATAGATGAGTCTAGTCAATTTAGAATGGTTTTGTTTAAATAAAAAGTGTACACAAAGTCTTACATGAAGGCAGTGCTTGCATGAATGCTTTCTTCAGCCCCTATTTTCCTTTTGCGGGAATTTGCATAATTTTTAAGTGTGTTCGATGGTAATCCAAGGAATTTAAAGAACAAACCTGTTTTTCCATTTGTATTTGTATAAGTCATTACTATCTGCAGTTCATGAAGTATTATTTTTAGGAATTCTCCACACAGTAAACTGGAAAATGTTTTACAGCTCATCTTAACTTTGGGTAATATAAAATGAAATGTAAATGTGATTTGTCATTTATGTCTGCAATGTTCTAAACAGTTAAAATAGTTAATGGAGAAGAGTGTTGTAAAAGGTACTTTGTACAGTAATTGAAATGTCCTTTGAGCTTCTAAAAGACATTAAAATTAAATACAATTATAACTTTTTGTAGGTTGGGCTCATGTGGTTTGTGCTCTGTACATTCCCGAGGTGCAGTTTGCGAATGTCGCTACAATGGAACCTATTGTGTTGCAGTCCGTTCCTCATGATCGTTATAATAAGGTATAACTATCTGTGTCTTTTTATCTGTATGTAATGTATTTATTTGAAAACTTGTGAGCTTTAATCTAAAAGTACAGTTCTTAAAATGCAGTTTACGTGAAATTTATCAGTAGCTACTATAATGGTGTATGTTTTCTTCCATGTATCAATGATAAGTTCAAGAATTAAGAAAGCTGTGTTATTCAATTAAACGGCGAAGTTATCTGCAATGTCTCATTATTCTTATACAGAGTAGGGACTGTTTTGTTAATTAAAAATATTGTGATCTTTGAATAATGATTTATTTTGAAAGCAATGTGAAATATGTCCCATACGTAAGAATATTATTACACCTTCTTTGAAATGTTGATATTAATTACCACTAAGTCCTACTGTTCTAATTATTAATAAGAAGTTCATAAACAAGAACAGCAATACCAATATATTAAGGCTAAATCTTGCAGACTTTTGCTTTTCTAAACAGTGTTTTCTTTAACAGGATTAGTTGTCTATAGAAGAAATAGAATAACTGCTCCTAAATAAGTGTCAGTGAGATGGAATCTTTTTTGAAGTGTGGCAAGACTTCACTAGGAGAAAAAAATTGTTACTATTTTATACTGATAGCTTATTTTTTCTGCTTGGTCTTCCACTTGCACTACCTTTCCCCACAATACCTAACTACTTCCTCCTCTGTATTTTTGTGTTTTCCCTTTTGTAGGCAGCAAACTCAATTTATGAGTAGTTTTATTAGCACATTTTTGTGCAGTTCCTTATAGTTCTTGTTTCTTTCTCTTACTTTATTCCCTGATGGTTTGTGGACATAGGAGCAAAAGAATAATACACTTTATTATATAAAAAACCCCAAACATGTCACTTCCTACAGGGAAACCAGTCCTTCTCATGTTGTTTCTGTAACTTCTATACTTCTAATCTTTTTCCTTTCTTTCTAGTCTTTTTTTCCTGTTTAATATGTTGGTCTTTTCCTTATCTGTTTCTTTTACTAAAAATTGCTGTTCCATAGGTTTTTCCCTTCCAGTGTATGAAAACAGTTGAACTGTAGGTTTTTCTAATGTTTTCCTCATTACATACTACCTGAGTATCTGTATCAGCTTTTGACTGTGGACTTCCTTCTGCATCGGCGAGAAAATGCAAGTGTGATTAAGAGCAGAACTAATACATGTTTTGTGCTAGGACATAAAGCAGTATTCTTTTCTTGGCTCAACTTTGGGCCAATAGAATATCTGTTTTCTCCTTTTCCCCAACAGCAGTCATAGTGTTTTTTTTTTTTTTTTAATTTGTAATAGGTCTTCTTTAATGTACTTAAAACATTTCATTGAATACTAATGGCATACAGATAGTGTAGAGTTCCTGTTGTCAAATTTTCAATTTTCTGCTTTTTTGTTGCTGTTCAGATTTGAGATGGTTTTCCAAGTTAGCTGTCAGCCTAAAACTACTTTAATACACGCCAATACAGTACATTAGAAAATGTAATAACTTATCAGAAATTGCAAATTTGAGGTCACAACTCCAGTCAGTTTCATTCTGCTTGTCAACTTCCGTTGAAAAAGAATGATTTCTAGAAAGATTTGATTTCTTGTGAAGTCCTGATTAATTTTGTGTATGCAGCTGTGTATGTATGGAAGTAGCCTTCCATATGGAATTGGGGTAAAACGTAGTTCAACAAAAATTGTCATAAGGAAGAATTCATAGTATAGTCTTTAAAAGAAAGAAAAACCTCCTTGGAATTCTGCCAGGAGATACTACTTGATTTACATAGGATTCTTTTATGTAGTTGTTTCCTTATTTTATGTTGTAAAATACGTAATATTATGCAGTACTGTAATCTTGGGTACAAGAAGGAACACAGATGACGCATGAGGCTTATGGCCACTCATTCTGTGAAGTTTACCTGCTCCTTGGATAAAAGCCATCGTGGTACAGACTAAACGCACTGAGTGACCTGATGAGTGAGTTAACATGAAAGCTCTTCTTACACAGTTGCTTCCAAAAAAGAAATGGACTAGAAATCGCTCTCCCATTGAATAGATGTTTGCTATTTCTTGGCTGCTTGTGCACGTATAATCTCTTATGTGTTTTATGAGAGCTTCATTTGTCTTTCTTAGGTACATTTGAAGTCTGTGGTAATTGAATATAATTATTGCTTTTAAGAGCCTCTTCAGAGTTGATTTAAAAAATAAGTGCGTTTGGAGTTTCTTGATCCACCTACCAGTTAAGGCAGCTATTAAAATTTTATTTCAGTATTTGCTGCAACAATGAGAAACTTCTGTACGAATTCTAAGTTCAATTCTGTAAATAGGCAGTACTCTTCGGCAGCTTTTACAAGTAGAATAAACTGCTTCTCAGATTACTTTTTTTTGCAAGGCATTCTTTGCCTCGTTTTCCCTTCTGCCTTTTTTTGCAGAGGAGGTTTACAGTTTTGAATCTTCGAAGGAAAATTACTGACAGACAACTCAAGGCAGCTTTGCAAAATGTCTTTAGATATTTGTGTTGGGTAGGCAGTCCACAGTGTTGTGTTTAAACTTGTTTGTAATGTATCCAGTCAGTCTTTTTTTTTTTTTTCTCCAGTCATTTTACTGTAAATCAGTTTAAGGGGTCCTGAATGCAGCATACGCTGTCAAAGAACAGGGCCTACATCCTTACTATATGGAACGCTTACACCACTTCTGAACTTCAGTGAGGAGAACTTTTTAGGCAAAACTCTGTCAAAGCAGAACGGTAACTGGAGCTTGAGCTGTATGGAATCTGTTGAACTCTGTTTACAGAGCTACCTTATGTTGAGACTTAGAAATAGTTATTCAAATGCAGTTGATAGATTATGATCTAGTTTGTTCATAAAATCTTCATGTGTCAGGTCATGGTATGGAAAGCTAAAATGCGGCCAGTCTCTGACCCTGGCAAATGACCCAATGGTTGTGTGCAGTACCTGGTACAGTGGGAGCAAGGCGAAGAATCATGTCCCCGTTACTCAACCTTCAAATGTTAGATAGGGTATGGTTTTGGGTTATGTTAGCTACTGCTCTTAGTGCTTTTCAAAAGCCTAGAGAAAACCATGCCAAGTAATTCATCTACCTCAGAGTCTTGCACAGTAACAAAAATGCTTTAGTTGGCTGACTTCTCATGTGAAGTATTGAACATAGGTAGTTCTGATTTCAGAGTTTCACTGATTTTCACGTTTTTGTAAAGAACATCAGTTTTGCATTATTTCCTTTTTCATTCTCAATTTCAGTGATGTTTTGGGACATTTTTCATAAACACTGGATAGTAAACAACAGCTTATGTTCTTTTTATTTATGTATTATCCTATTTGCTTTCCTTGCCTTTCTGGAGGAGGTCGCAATGCAGTTGGGACGGATCAGTTACACCTAAGGTCTTACAATGGAATACCTGTGGATAGCAGTGTACCATTGATATTTGTCCCTTCAATAATATTCCGTCTTATTTAAGAAGAGAAACGTGATTGTACTGATGCTGGATTCATTAAGAATCAACTGATAAACAGTGAAATTTTACTTGGGCTGTAGTTTGCAACTGATGATACAAATGTGATATGATAGATTTTTTTAGATGACATTTTGGTTATTAGAGGAGCCGTGGAAGAAGATATACTTTGACTAATGTTTCTCACTGAAACGCTAGTGAGAGTTTGTAGTGATGTCTGGTGTAATAGTGAGCTTCTATACAAGTATCCCTGTTCATCAGCTACATAGAAAATAACGTGATAGATATTGCATTCTTTTTATCTTGATTTTTTTTCTCCCCCACATTTTACTGAGAATGTTTTCTAAAAATCTTGTAAACTGCCTTTGTATCCCAGTAAGGCAAATTTATGAGAGAAAGTCTGTGAAAAGATTTTCAGATAATAGGCACCTCATTCTCATTTTAGCTTGTTTTTAAGCTTGAAATAGGTTTAGTATATTAATGTAAACTTTGTTTACGGAGAATTCTTACTTGATTACTTTCTAAGATGCTTATGGAGCTGTCTGAAATTAAAGCAGAACTCTGTTAAACACAGTATTTAATTGAAGGTAACTGAATGTCATATGAATATTGAGCATGCTATGAGACTTCTGAAAATTGTTTACACCAAAAGTGCAAGTAAAATTTTAAGCTTGCAGCTTTTCTGTTGGTAGTTTGTGTAAATGTATGCATATATACCTTATGGTACCTATTACTGGTAGGCACTCAGTCTAGTTTGATGTTCCTGAATCGTTGCTGCAAGTACTGTTAAATGACTGTCAAAATGATTGCAGCTTAAAAAGACGTAAATGCAAACTTGAAAGCCAGGAAAATCCCAAAGCCTAATGCTATTAGCCTTTGGTTGTTTAACCATTTTGGCTGATTGAGTAGCAGTATAGAATTTAAATAAATTAGTATTTGTATTGCTTTAGCACTGATGAAGTGTTACACAGATCCAAAGCGTCTACCAGATAATCTTCTTTTGCAAACAAGTGTAATTAGACTTGTTTATAAAGAGGTTATTACATAAGGTTAGCTGCACAATCCAACACTTCTCACCTTAGAATTTCCTGTGACACATAACTTGTTCGTTTGCTTTTCATCGTATTAAGTATTTTTTCTTTGATAGACATGCTACATCTGTGATGAACAAGGCAGAGAAAGTAAAGCAGCCACTGGTGCATGCATGACGTGTAATAAACACGGATGTCGACAAGCTTTTCATGTAACATGGTAAGTATATTTTATTAACATATCTGAAAGAATTTTCCAGAGGGTCAGGTCTATACTATAAAATGAATAAATGCTTTAATTAGAATATTTTGGGGCGAAGAAGTACAGTGAAGTGGTTTGTGTAGAAATACTTAATTTTATTAGAGTTTACTGACTGTATGGCAGTGGTATCATACACATTGCTGGGAGCTGTAGATGTAGTCTGATAATACTTCTTCGTGTTGTGTTAAGGGCTCTGTGCTCATGTGAGTAATGTTTAGTGTTTCTCATTCTATCTTCTTTTTTTAGATGTTTTATAGGATACAGGAATGGGAAGGAATGCAAATTGCTGATCTGGTGATTTGATGTTTGCTTTTGATAAATCAGTAGGAAAAAGTGTTGAAATATACATTAAAAATGCAGTAAAGTGACTACTTCTGGTTTTCAAACGTTTGGAGTGGTTCACCTCACTAGCATTATGTAAATGGTACACATCTATCCTGAACTACTTATTTAGGTTTCATCTGTAGCTGCTGGAGAAAAAAAACAGCCATGTCTGTCTGATTCATTCCACTTTAAGCTATTGTGGTTGGCAAGCATTCAGGAGATGCTTGTCTCACTTTATGGGTTTCTAAAAGAGACTGTATTAGATGACAACAAATGTCAGCAAGTAAGATGAAGCAAAGGGATTTCCACCCCAGAATTTCTGGGGGATATTTACTCTTTCAAATTGAGCTGAAGCTATTTTGTAATAGCAGATTTTACACAGATTATCTAGGTATGTTAGCTGTAGATTTACTCATAAGTTTTATGAGTGCCCCATTGTGCTTCATCATTTCTGTGTAGAAGCTCAGTCTATGAAAAGGTATTTGCACACCTACTTAAAAGTATTTTCTTCAGTGTAATCAAGTGTTACTTTGAATGTCTTGTTCAGATTAAGTACTGATTTCTTTGCAACTCCTCCCGTCCTCGTTTGCAGAGGTGGGGGCCTCTCTGTTGTTGTGTGGTTTTTGTTTTTTTTTTGTTTGTTTTGGTCCTTCAGTACGTAGCTATCTGGACGGATGTTGAAATCTTACTTCTTCATAACCATCTAATTTTTCATTGGGTGTAATCAATGTCAAGTTTGGTTTTATGGTGAAAACAGACTTTGCTCCTGAAAACTTGCATACCATCTTGAGAAATTGCTTATAGATGTGGAAAAAAATGTATGCATCCAATTGTTTGAAAGAAGAGTCCTTTTCATCTGTTGTCTCTTTCTTCCAAAATCTTGTTATCAGTGAGTATAAAAAGAATATGGGAATCACATTCAAAATAGAAATATATACCATTTGTAATCTTCCCAGTTCTTAGAATTTTTGTTTCATTGCGAACAGATACGTACCAAAAATGATATCTAACCAGAGAGTACTATAGAATCATAGAATCACTCGGGTTAGAAAAGACCTTAAAGATCATCGAGTCCAACCACAACCTAACCATACTACCCTAACTCTAACAACCCTCCGCTAAATCATGTCCCTGAGCACCACATCCAAACAGTTTTTAAACACATCCAGGGATGGTGACTCAACCACCTCCCTGGGGAGCCTACTCCAGTGCTTAACAACCCTTTCTGTAAAGAAGTTTTTCCTGATACCCAACCTAAACTTACCCTGGTGCAATGTGAGGCCATTTCCCCTTGTTCTGTCACCAGTGAGAAGAGACCAACCCTGCTCTCACTGTAAGCACCTTTCGGATATTGGAAGAGAGCAGTAAGGTCTCCCCTCAGCCTCCTTTTCCCCAGACTGAACATCCCGAGTTCCTTCAGTTTCTCTTCATAGGGCATATTCTGCAAGCCCTTCACAAGCCTTGTTGCCCTTCTTTGGACCTGCTCCAGCACCTCAATGTCCTTTCTGTACTGAGGTGCCCAAAACTGAACACAGTACTCGAGGTGAGGCCTCAGCAATGCCGAGTACAGGGGCAGGATTACTTCCCTAGTCCTGCTCACCACACCATTCCTGATATACTATATACTATTTGATATTGTATTGAGGATATTGAGAGGCTTCTGTAGTATTTATGAAATGGAAGAAAAATGTGAAAACTACAGAAAATAGAGATCCAGATCAAGCTGTGTCAGTTCTTTGTTAACAAAACTAATGTCTAAAGAAAAAAGAGCTGGAGTCCATCTGTTTTTGTATGACAAGCTTAGAATGACAGATCTTTGCTTATAGCTGGCATCTGCTGTAGGTATGCGTGTATTTAGTAGACAGTATTTCTGGATTGCTCAAGAACGTGATATATAAATGAGGGGAAAGTGATTTTTAGAAACAATGAAAATAAGCTGCCGTGTATGTTGCTCTTTCATTTCCATACCTCCTTGCATCACTTTGTCTGTATCGTTGCATTATTATGCTAATGAAAATGATGTAGAAAATGAAACCTAATACTTGGTTTTTCAATATCTAAGTTGGTTTTGATATAGAAAATAAATCAACTTTACTAATGGTGAAAAGCAAATTTGATTTGAAAAATGTAGTTGAATAAGGTAATATTAGCCCAGACAAAGTGACACTGTAAGTCATTTTCTTCTTTTAAAAGAAATTAACCTGCCACAGTCTTTTAAACCAATGAAATATAGTTAGATTTATTATGTAATTGAAGTTCTATTTAAAAAAAAAAAAAAAGTAATTTTCTTGGCAGAGCAGAGAAGGATATATGCAACTTCAGAAGAATTTCTTCTTTGGATCCACGCTATAGTTTTGTTTAAAAACAAAGCAAAAACCAACCTATTCTTTCTGTACATAATTTTGACTTCAGTTTGAGCTAATAATCGTCACTAACTGCTTTGTTTATTTGTGAAAGTAACTCAAATTGTTCAAGCTTATACACTTGTTTGAATGGCTTATAGATCTAGGAGGAAGTCATCAGTTGTAAGTAACCACAGGTTTTTCACTGGGCTGCCAGAGGTGGGTTAGGTGCTGGCGTGCTGTTAGAAGTCACTTGTGTGGAAATCTCCTCTAATTAAATACAAATACAAGCATCCATATGTTATCAACTGTGTTATTTTGGTGCAAGTTGGTATTTGCTTGTCTTGAATATTGTTTGGTTTGTTTCTAGTGCACAGTTTGCAGGACTTCTTTGTGAAGAAGAAGGCAATGGTGCAGATAACGTCCAATACTGTGGCTACTGTAAATACCATTTTAGTAAGCTGGTAAGTAATGGTTAAATTCTGTACATTAACGATACTAACTTATTTTTTCACTCTGAATTGCTGTTAACAGTAGGGATAATATTTTCATGTGGCTCAGAAAGTAGATTTTTTTTGTAGCTTTTGATTCTAGATAAAAATGTTTATTTTCTAAATGTGTGTTTTTTCCCTCTGGCAGAAATAACGTGCATCTAGTTTTTATTTGTATTTTTTGTAATTAGTAGTTGAAAATACTTTTTCCTTGCTATTCTGTATATTGGATTATAAAGAAGGCTTCCATTTCTTTCTCTGTCATTCTGTTTTGCTGTTGTTCCTTCTGTCTTCACTATATAGCTAGTGGATTTCCTATTCCTTAGTTCTTTTAAACACAACCTCAAGAACATGCCTTGGGGTTTGATCTTTTTTTAAAAAAAACAAAAACTATGAAACTTCTCAGTTATTTCAACAACTCTGTGTGTCAGACTTCTCGAGCTTTCCCTTTAACACCTGTTTGGCAGTTCCAGATATATGCGTACGTGTGTGGACTTAAAGAATTATAATCATTTGCGTTGGAAGGGACCCTTAAAGGCCGTGTAGTCCAACTGCCCTGCAGTGAACAAGGGCACCTACAGCTAGATCAGGTGCTCAGAGCCCTGACTGGTCTGAACTTGTCTCCACAGAGGGAGCTTCTGCCACCTTCCCGGGCAAGCTGACTTAAACAGTTTAGTGATATTTTAAAAACATTATTTACAAACATTGACATATGAAAATTAAAATATATAGACTGAAATTCATATGTTGCTGTAAATACAGTGAAACTTTTAGGTTACTTGTTTGCACTGCTGAAAAGCTGAATATTTTGGAGACTTACTCATGTTGCAGTGAAGTAAAAACAGGGCCAATGAACCTTTTTAGGTTTCTAGAATATAAGCTCAGGGAGGTTAGCTCTGTGAATACTGATGAATTTGTTGAAGATAAGTCAGGACCTTCTAGCTTTAATTAATCTATTTTTTTTTTTTTAATTTAAATCTTGAGCTAAGTATATGAAAACAACAAAAATTATGCATTACTTAACAGTGAAGGCAAACTCTGCACTTTTATACATTTGATTTTAATGTGCCAGTGCAGCTGTGTTTGAAGCACAAGGTGATAGTAAAGACACAGCATCGTATTTGACATAATAAATTGCCATTGCAAGTGGTAAGAACAGTAAAGGCTGGAAAGATCATGCTAGTGTTCTAGTGTTTCTTTAGAGATATTGAGACTGTTGGTGCCTGATAAATACAGGTATTTGTTATCTATTACTGAAAATGATGGATGTTGTATAACTACTGAAAACGTCAGTTGGAAAAGCATTGACTTAAAGTTGTTTATACAACTCAGTTATGAGCTACCTCAGTTATGATACGGTGACATACACTTTTTGGGCACTGGCTAGCATAAATACGTGGCTTCAGAATAGGCTCTTGAACATAATGGAAATACATGAAAAAATTATGTGTACTACTTACGACATGATTGTAGCAACCTGTATGCTATTTAGAAAAAAACAAAATTTTAAAGAAAATATTGCAGAGAGGTCACTTGACTAATAAATGGTGAAGCCATAAAGCAATTGCCTTGCATTGCATTTCAGGCATGTGACTGCGTTAGCAATGCAACTTCTTCATTTGAGCAGCATCTTCTCTGTTTTATGTTATGAAAACTTGAAAATGTGGTCTATCATCTTTTAACCTTTAGAAGATGATATATCTTTTTTTCTTTGGTAAAAACATACTGTCTGGGAGGTATGAAAGTCAGTGAAAGGATAGACGTTTTCTCGATGTACATTCAGTAGTCTTGTTAATTTTACCAGTGTTAGTTATTTGTCAGGCTTTCAGTAACCGAAGTTTTTTTCTTCAAGCAGCAAGGCATTTTAATCAGTTGAAATGCTTTCTATTTTTTATTTATTCAAATGATTCCTTTTGTATATCCATAAATATGTTTTCTCTTTTTAGAAAAAGAGCAAACGGGGATCTAATAGGTCATATGATCAAAGTTTAAGTGATTCTTCCTCTCACTCTCAGGATAAACATCATGAGAAGGAGAAAAAAGTAAGTGGATTTGTCGTTGCTAATTATGTGGCACATCTGCTTAATAGTAGAACTTTCTGATAAACATTTACCTTAACTTTTGCTGAAAAGCATGAAGGAAATCTTGTTCCTGAAGCACTGGATAACACAAGTGATGAGCTAGAGGTTCTAGGGTCCAGTCAAGAAGCATCTTCAGATGTAGTTGTATGCATACCTTCCTGTTTCTGTTTCTTTATGGCTAGTTTTGGGATACACATTGAAACATGTCTGTTGGGAAGGCTCTTTTCATGCAGCTTCATTTGCCTTGGTTTTTCTATTAGAGATTTTTTTTATGTAGTCATCGTGACTTGGAAAGAGTAAAGGGAGTAGATTATTCATCAAGTGTCTGAGTTATCAACATCTAGTTCATCATGTTTGTCTGCTGCATGTTTTTCCCTATCAAGGATCTTACATCTCTTGTTAACATATTTTAATGGTACTGGTGATCTGATTCACTGTGGTGGCGAAATACCTTGTAATTCACCTGGGATTTTTCCAATGAGGGTACAAAGATAGCAACCAATTGCTAACTTTCTGTCACTGGTGAACTCTTGTAAGAATTTAACTTCATATATTTTTAAAAATGAATTTTAAATTTATGGTGATTATTTTACATTTCTAGTGCTGTGGATTAATAGTTGTCTGTGGGAAATTTGTTATCTAAATACAAAGAAAGAACGAACAGTGACAACAGTACAAATTATCTTTGAATAGTTTTTTAAGCCCCCTTTCTGAGAATACATGCAGAACTGCTCGCCTGCATTCATCCTATACAACTAACTTAATAGACTTTTCTGTGAGTATGGGTGGACTTAATTTTGTGTTTTTCAAAAGCATACAAATTGAAAAAAAACAATACGTACTGAAAATATGTACTGCACAAGTGTGTATTACCTGGAGGAGCTGTATTTATAGGGACATTTAATAACAACTGTCTGTCTTCAGGGCACTAGTCTCCTTAACATTGGATTTGTTTTCAAGCTTACTTCCACTCTGTATGGGTTTCATTGTTCCAGGACTATCTTTTAAAAAGTTGTCTTTATGTCTGGTTAATAGTACTGGTGAATAGTTCTGTTTTCATCTGGTGCTGAAGGAGTATGTGCACTGTGATGCAGCAATACCTCTGAATCAAAATTTGACTGAAAATAACAAAAGTATGGGTTCTTGGCTATTTTTTTCTTAGCAATATGAGCATAGAAGGAAAAAATGACACTACAGAATTACTTCCAGGTTAAAACTCTACTAGTATTTGCCTTTTTCTTTAATTTGCTTAATCTTCCTCTGTTACTGTATTGCAGGTCATGCTTTGTAAAAGTACATACATGGATTTTTACTCAAATTGACAAAACCTTAAATTTGAAGAAACTTTGAGTTGTTTTATGTGTCTGACCAGAACAACAAAAAAAGTGACTTTGACTGGAGATATGTTTCAGGCCATAGTATCTGTGAAATAGTTTGAGAACAGCAGTGTATCTTCAGTTTGTTCTGCTAACTGCTGGGCTTCTCTTGCAATTGTTAATGTTGTGTTTTGCCATTGCAACTCCTGCCCTTTTTCTGCAACTATGATAAGTTTGCAGTGAATAGGATTTTAAGTTTTTCTACCTTTCATGAACTGAAACATAGTTCTCCAGAAGATTGCATGACCTATAATACCAGGTAAAGCAATACTGTTTAATGAAGTTACCTGTGGATTGATGTTTAGAGGTTCTCATAACATGTTATAGCATCTTCATGTAATCAAGCTTAATTTGCTTTATATATTGTATCATAAGGTGCTGTTTAAAGTTAAATTAATTGATGGTGTGTCATTGCTCGGTAGAAAAGAGTTGCAATTTTCAGGATTTGTAAGTCACTTTAAGTTTTCATGGCTACAGGCTTTTGTTTTGGAGTTTTGTCTAGCATGCTTAGTAGTTAACAAATGATCCATGCTTTGCAAAATATTGGTCAATGGAACATGTTTGATATGAAGGCTGTAAAGATAGGTGATAGCAGATATAGCTGCTTGAAGCAAGCTTTCAATCACTAAAGAAAGGCAGAGCTTACAAGCTAGTAATAAAAAAGAATCACTTACCCCTTCCTGACAATCAGAGGTCACCAAACACTCTAAAGGAGGTAATTCCCTTGCAGCTGCCAGCCCTTAAATGAGGTTAGGGAAGGGTGGGCCCTGGGTCCGCCCCTTCCAGTCACACAGGTGAATTGCTTCCACCTGTGCTCCCAGGGCTGGTCGTGTCCCTTCACCAGGTGCTCAATCACTGGTTCAGGCTGTGACCTCACGGTTCCAATACAGAGGCTCATACAGTAAAATTGATTACCATCTCCATGTGATGACTTATTTTATTGTACTGCATATGTGATACACTACAATTGGAGGAGAGGGGTAATTATTTAGGGTGACTTTTCTTATTTTCTCTTCTGCAAATCCATTCGGAATCTTGATTATTCTCAAAGTAAATGTTTGTATTTTTATTTCTATATAGATAAAGACTTCTAGGGAGGGTGTTTTTGTACTATCTTTCATCTTTGTACTTTGGAAATCTGGATAATCTGAACTTTAGGCATCCTTATGGCTTTCCGTTCAAAAAGACAGAAACCGTGAGCTGAAAATTAGATGTAGTTATTTTGCTCAGACCTGAAAAACCGTCCCTCAGCAGTCAGTACTGGGACCAATGCTGTTTAATATCTTCATCAGTGGGATTGGGTACACCCTCAGCAAGTTTGCAGATGACACTGAGCTGTTTGGCATTCAGAGAGATCTAGACAGGCTGAGCAGTGGGTACAGGTGAACCTCATAAGGTTCAGCAAAGCCAAGTGCAAGGTCTTGTGCCTGAGTCATGGCAGTCCTCACTATCAGTACAAACTGGGGGATGAAAGGATGGAGCAGAGCCTGGCTGAAAAGTGCTTACAGGTACTGAAGTCATAGAAGTCAAAGAATGGCCTGGGTTGAAAAGGACCACAATGATCATCTAGTTTCAACTAGCAATATGTCCCTGACTGTAGCCCAGAAAACCAGCTGTGTCCTGTCTTATGGCAAAAGAAGTGTGATCAGCAGGTCAAGGGAGGTGATCCTGCCCCTCTACTCTGCACTGTGAGACCTCACCTGCAGTACTGTGTCCAGATGCGGAGTCCTCAGTACAGGAGAGATGTGGACCTGTTGGAGCATGTCCAGAGGAGGGCCACAAAAATGATCCCAAGGACGGAACGCCTCCCCTGTGAGTACAGGCTGAGAGAGCTGAGGCTGTGCAGCCTGGAGAAGAGAAGGCTCTGGAGAGACCTGAGAGCGGCCTTTTAGTATCTACAGGGAGCCATAAGAAAGAAGGGAACAGACTCTTTAGCAGGGTAGGTTGTGATAGGACAGGAGGGAATGGTTTCTAACTGCAAGAGGGGAGATTTAGTTTGGATATAAGGAAGAGGCTTTTTACAATAAGGGTAGTGAGGCACTGGCACTGGTTGCCCAGAGAGGCGGTGTATGCCCTGTCCCTGGAGACACCCAAGGTCAGGCTGAATGGGGCTCCCTGTTCATTTCAGAAGACTTGGACTAAATGATCTTTAAAGATCCCTTCCAACTCAAGCACTTCTATGATTCTGACCATTCTATCAATACTAAAAGGTTTTATTTTGCAGTAAGAATGTGTTGGTCTGAAAATATTGGTACGGATAGCTGTCACTTTTGTAAATGAACACTGAGTTGAAAAGATTTGTTTTCCTTCAGAATAAACATTAGTCTCATTTCGGCACTGTGCTTACAAAATTAATGCATAAAGATATAACAGTAAAAAACAACTAAAAAGCTTAGGTATAATTTAATTGTAATGAGCAATTAGAAACTACAGAATAAATAGCTTAGTTACTCTCTGATTACTGCAGCACTAAAAATGCTTAGTTGTTATGGGGAGATGTTATTTAGAAATGATTAGAGATGAGTCTGTGTGCCTCTTAAGTAGGTTCGGAAGTATCTTGCTTGATGTTCCACTGTAATTCCTGTTTTTTCACTGCCCAAGTGTTTACCTCAAGGTTTTTGGGGAAAGACTTGGGGAACAGGAGGCTGTGGAAGAACACCTTCTTTTGCTGGTATTCCTAGTAGCTTTATCTTTGGAAAGAACTGAAGTGGGAAGTTTGAATGTCTGAGATCAACCTTTGTGTCATGGAAATGTTTTGTGCCACTCGTGGAAAATTCAGCAAGCTTACTGGCATTTTGTGTTTATTATTTTCAGCAACTGAAACAACCAAAAGTCTGTGCCAGAAGTGCTTTGGTATATGTTGGCCAGGACAGAGAAATGTAAAACTCTTTGCTACAGTGTAATAATAGCCTCTGTAAACTATACAAGAAAAATTCCATGGCTAGCAAAATTTAGAAATTCTCCTAACAGTAAACTTTATCTTTTTTTCTTTAAAGAAAAACAATCTGTGTCTGTTAAGTCTATTAATGGTGCAGAGGGGGACTTGAGAGAAGAGGATAGAGGAGCCTTAGCTGCTCTTTTTTATTCCTTTGTGAAACTATTTCACTTTGGCTTTTGTAGTTAGTTCTTTCCACACTCATCAAAAGACTTTTATGAGAAAGAAAGATCACATTGCTTCTCCAGATTGCCTCCTTATCCTGCAGGGATCAACTAAAACACTTTCAGTTAAAAATAGCCATTATATACTTCTTATATTATTAAGTCTTCATATTTTATTCATTATTATGACATTATTTACTTTAGTTGCATCAATAGTTTTCTAACACTTTGAAGTAAAGGCATTGTTGGACTGACTGTGATTTTTTATTTATTTATTTTTCTTCAGTCTCTGTGTGTTGTGGTATCCTTTGCTTAACTCCTTGGTGTTGGTACTCTGCCACATTATAAGACAGAGAAGAGTAACTTTTGAACAACTACAGTAAAGAATCAACTGAAATTTGAAGTGACTTGCACATTTCTTATTTGAGAAAATTATGTGGTGGATGTTGTCAGTAATTTGAAAATGAAATGTTGTCTAAATATTAAAAATAGGTCATTAAGTTCACTGCTTGATTTTGCTTCCATTTGAGCAATGTATCTACTTATATTTGTATTCTGTAACAATAACTATGAAAGATGTAGAAGTAAATGGTGCTTTAAGATACTCTTCTTATTTGCTTTGGATCCTAGGTTACACCATGATTGTTAGTAGTTCATGTTGACTTTGTTTGACTTGTGACTCTTTGGCTTGTTTGACTTGCAACTGTTCCTGGAAGATATTCTTGGTACTTTATTAAAAAAAAAAAAAAAAAAAAAAAAAAAAAGTTGTACCTACATGCTGTTCACCAGACACCAAGTTTTGCAATTAAAGGTGAACTGCAATGTTAAGCTTAGCGAACCAGGAAAATGTAATTTATCCCTTTTATTTGCCATTGTATTTGCGTATTTCTTGACATATATTTGATAGGTATCTTTAAAGATACCTTGCAGACAGTATAGCATTTCATAGTATATAACAAATGTTATAGATGCTTGCAGTTTTTTATAGGAGTAAATGAAGGTGAGCATGGACAATAAATAGAATAATAGGTAGCTTACACTGGAAGGGACGTCAAACATCATCCAGTTCCAACCCCTTGCTGTGGATAGAGTTGCCGGCCAGTAGATTTGGCTGCCCAGTGCCTTATCCATCCTGGCCATGAAAGCAGGGATGGGGCATCCAGAGCCATGTCATTGAGAAAAGTGCTGAAGAGCACTGGTCCCAGGACAGACCTCTGGGTGATATCAGTTGTGACTGGCCTCCATCTGAACATAGAGCTGTTGATCACAACCCTCTGGCTGTGACCGTGCAGCCAGTTCTTAACGCACCGAATAGTACAGCCTCGAATCCGTATTTCTCCAATTGAGAAATAAGAATGTGGTGCGGCACCATGTCAGAGGCCTTGCATAAATCCAGGTAGACATCACCTGCCCTTCTTTGTCTGCTGATGCTGTCGCTCCATTTTAGAAGACCTCCAGGCTGGTCAGTCACGATCTGCCCTTGGTGAAACCATTGCTAACGTCTCAGATAATTTCATCATCCTGCATGTGCTGTAACATGTCTTCCAGGAGAATCTGCTTCATGATCTTCCCAGGCACAGATATGATGTTCACCAGCTTGTGGCTCCCCTGGTCTTAAATTTCTTTCTCCCTTTCTTAAAAATGGGAGCGATGTTTCTCTTTTTCCATTAACTGGGGACTTTGCCCAACAGCCACAATTTTCAAATATAGTGGGGAGTGGCTTGGCAACCACATCAGCCAGTTCGTTAGGACCCTGGGATGCATTTGTGTGGCTCTGGAGACTTGTACACATTCAGTCTTATGCGTCAGTCTCAGATGTGCTCTGCTTTTATAGTGGGAGGGATTTCACTCCTGTGACCCCCACCCAGAGAGTCAGGGACGTGAGAGGTGTGGGAAGCCGGGCTGGCAGTGGAGACTGAGGCAAAGAACTCAATTACCTCAGCCTTCTCCATATCTGTTGAAGCCTGTTCCCCTTTCTTGTTTATCGGTGCAGGTACACTCTCCTTTGCCAATCTCTTCTTACCAATGTTTCTAAAGAAACCTTTTTTGTTATTTTTCATGTCCCTCACTATGTTCAGTTCCATCTGTGCCTTGGCCTTCCTGATCCCACCTCTGCACGTCCACAGTAACCCTATGTTCTTCCCGAGCCACACATCCTTGCTTCCACTGCCTGGATGTTTCCTTCTCCCTCAATTTGACCAGCAGTTGCAGCTTCAGCCATGCTGGTTTCCTGCCTCTTCTGCTTGATTTCTTGTGCTGGGGAATGGAGAGCTCTTGTGCTCTCAGAAAGGTGTTCTTAAATAGTTGCCTTAATTAGTTAATTTGCACCATTTTTTTTTTTTTGAGTCTATAATTCCTGCTTTATAAAGTGAATAGAACTAAGTATCCACTGCTAAGCATTGACATGTCTAAAGAGAGGAACATATGTATGTTTCTCCAAAAGTAATGACTCCCATTTATTTCCATGGAAACTATAGCAGGTACAAAGAACACAGTAAAACTATTTGATAGAGCAAAGTCTCAGCTACAAAACGCTATTTTTCAACACAATCACCACCATTAGTTGTGCATTTTTGCCAGTGATAAACAAGAGCCTATGTGCTGTGTTCATAGAAATCCTCATGGCCGCCCAGAACGTGTCTTGTCTTTCACACTGCTGTCATCACTGCTGAACTGCACCACCCACTGCCTCATATCCACTTCTTTATCTCCATACATGTTCACCAAGTGTTGATGAATGTCGCTGGGTGCCATTTTTTCTGCATGGAGGCATTCAATTCCACCCCTTTGCTTCATGTGCATTTCCAGGTCAGACACTGTTCCCCTCTGCTGGCCATCTGCCACATGGCAACAACATGTAACGGAATATTGGTTGGAAGGTTCAGTCTCTATTGCCATACCACCAGCATTCATCTCTGACATTGTGGGCCAACAAAATGAAACAGGAGACATTGCTTTTGGAGCGCTGCTCGTACTTTGTATCTTGAAAGAGGAGTAGTTCATTCTGTGTTTGTTATATGCTGCTCTTGTATAAAAGGGAAGCTGTGGATTTTTTTGGCACTTTTTCTTGCCAGTTCTTGATTGCCAGTTAAAACTGTCATGATCACTGTATTGAAGTGAGCTTTTTGAGTCTTGCAAGTGATAGTGTCAATTGGCAGTTAGTAACAGGTTTCATGCTTAGGGATGAATATGTGTGTGCTTAAATAATGTTGTCAGTATGTTCTGCCTCATCGTGTAAACTACCTCTTGTATGTTTTCTTTTACTACTGTGACTGTTGCAGTGCAGCTACTGCATTAAAACTGCTGTGGTTTATATTGTAAAAAATAATGGACAGATACCTTAGTGAGGGCTGTTCTTGTCAAGACAAGGTAAATTAGGGCTTGAATGTGAAACGTGTGGACCACGGGCATCTTTCATTCTGAAATTGTTAGGGCTATATTACTAAAAACTGCTAGTCACAAATAAGAGCCAAGCAGGTCTTATATTATGGATTAGTAAGAACTGTACACAGTTTGTGAAGGACGTGAGTTGTGACAGTGACAGCTATGGATTTTCAAGCTTCAGTGATGGAAAGATGGTGCAGAGAATCCATGAGTGACAAAAGAGCAGTAAGAGTACTCTGATAAAAGGACATTCTTATACGTTGTAATTATTTGAGGGAGTAAAGAATAGTGTTTGAAAAATAACAGTTTAGACATTTGTCTGGTTTTGCTTGTGAGAATCACTAAGGGAATTAGATTTGAAAATATGTGCTAAAAACTTGGGACAACCACAGGCAGTGGAGGTTGTAGTTTTTGTGACAGACGGAATACTCTGCCAGTAAGAGTCCTTGTTAAGAGTATTTATTTTCTGCTTTTTTCCTGTGTTGAAGATTTGCTCTGCTGTCAGTCAGTTGATACCAATGCCTTCTCTAGAATAGTGGGTTTCCAGTGGCTTTCAGGGTGGGTGTCTTGGGAGCCACGGCTGATCAGAGAAGCAAATCTGGTAAAAAGTGAAGCGTGCGCTGAGTTGCTGTGAAGGACCAGCTGTTTATTTTTTTTTCTGTAAGTGGGAAAGATCATTGGCTTGTGTGTCCTTTCAGACTGACTTGATTGAAAGTTTTGATATTTGTTAAATGTTGAGGGAATTCATGTCGCTTTGTTACTCCTATTCCGGATCAAGAAGTGAATAATATTTTAGAACTCTTGCTATGCTATGTATGCATCTTTATGGTGAGATGAGTGTGCAACTGCGAGGAGTCAATTTATTGGGAGCTAAGGCTCTTCATCTCAGCAGGTTGTTGAAACACTTATTCTTATCTGTGTAAAACCTGAGCATTCATTTCAAAGGTTTTCCTGCAAGTGATTTTTTTCCTACTTCTTTGATGTTATTTCCATCTGGAGTCAATTCACGTTCAGAAGTAGGATGTCTGAATTTTCGTTAGAAAGAAAGAAACAAGAAAAGAGGAGAAAATGGAGGGATGATTTGTTAGAGGAGGTATAACCTAAAAGGAGGAGGGAATATAGAGCAAAGAACATCAGACGTCCTGTGGTCAGTATCTTCATATGTAAAGGCCTTCAGGTGGGGTACCCTTCTAGCATCTTCTGGTGACTCCTGCCAGTACCATCCGTGTGTACCTTGGTAACCTGTCCTAGCAAACTTTGTGTTGATATTTTGGATCTGGGAGAGAGATTTGCTGTGATGCTAATGCTTTAGGGATTTAAAGCATGTTCTTTCTAGATTGTTCAAGTCGTTTATTTTATGTACCCGTGCATCCCCTCCCTTATCTCCTATTTTGTATCCGTCCCTCTTTCCTTCTTCTCAACAAATCCTTTTGTATTGAGAATACTATCAAAGTTATTTCAGTAGATTACAGAATATAATTTGAAGTCTTCCTGGCTGTTATTTTGATCAGAACTCTACATTTCATTGCCTTTCAGACAAAAATGATGGTAGAAGAAGAAAATCAGCTGAAATTGTAAAACATGTTCATTTTAATGTTTCCTATTCTTTATTGATGTTGTTATAAAGTTTTGTCTTAAAGAATTTTAGAGTCGTTGCTTCATTGTTCCAAATTATAAAAGTTTCTTCTGGGTAGTTTGAATTTCCTAATGAAATGATGAAAATTAAATAAACTCATGCAGTGGCTTTGGTTTCCATTTCATGACTTCATTCTCAAGGTTTGTTTAGGGTTCATTGAAATAGTTAAGTTTATCTGAATGTGTTCACTGTTGATACAGAAAGCTCAGTAACTAGTGCTGATGGAAGGCTTTTGAATCAACTCTTTATTGTGCTTACAACAGATCTGATAACGCAGGAATCTTGGTGTAGATGTTGTTTTCTACCTGCTTGTGTTCTGGCAGTGCAGGACAGCACTTCTTGGATTGATAGATTTAAGAAATTACTGAAAAGACTGTGCAGTGCAGTTGAATCCTTCTTCCCTTACTTTTTCTTCCCCTAATTTTTTATTTTCCAGGTCCAAAAAGCCTGAAACAAACAGACCCTTCTCCAAAACAAAATGCTCTGACCTAAACTTCCCTCAACAAGTTTTTGTGAGGTGTTATGAACTTAAAATCCTACTTTGTGGCATACATTGTTGTAATTATGACACTTGTACACTTTGCTGTGGAAGGGCAAATTCCATATTTCTATTTAAATGGCACATAAACTTTCTGATAAACTTTCACATCTGTATGTGGAGAAAAACAGAAAATGAAAAAAACCCAAATGACCCTAAACCCAACAACAACAAAACAAAATGGAAAAAAAAAAACAAATGAAGGTGGGCTACATTAAAGTTGAAGCTGAATTATGTTTTCTTTTGTAACTTACAGAAATATAAAGAGAAAGATAAACACAAGCAAAAATATAAGAAGCAGTCAGAGTCCTCACCATCCTTGGTTCCATCTCTTACTGTAACTACAGAGAAAGTAAGTTGATGTATTTTTATTTTTTTTTTACTCTTCTTCCACTTTAATTACTTATGCTGACTCCTCATAATGTTTCCAGGATATACTGCAAGAGCTTTAAAATTACAGTATGGCAGTCTTATTTTAGCAGTATAGTCTGTTGGTTCTGTGTTCTTTCATTCCTGATCATTGCCTGCTGCAAATACCAAACTCAGAGGAGATACACGGAGGTAAATTATAAAAATTATTCTGATTATGCTCTAAAAGAGTAACTTCTGTTATCTTCCTCCTATTCCTTCCCCCCCC
>JACDJE010000080.1:1769038-1818339 GCA_016647715.1 Pavo muticus
TTTTTTTTTTTTTTTTTAAACTTCATTTTATTAACTTGTTTGGAACCTGTTTCTCTTGAGTCTCAGACAACTGTTAAAATAGCTTTTAAGAGAATTTTCTTGTTTGAGAAGATCCTGTAGAGTATACGATTTTGTACTGTGTATGTTCTTATCTTTCTTGGGTATATATCCCTTTTGTACTTCTATGACATAATTATCATCAAAAGTTTTATTAACAAGTGATGTTACCATATATTTGTGTAAGAGTTAAAGAAAATATGTGGAAATATTGGTCATTTCTAAGTCCTACCTGTTAGAATATCCTTCTAATGTGGAAGAGGGAGTTGGATTGTTCTCCTGCTAACCTTTTTTCTAATGGTTTTTCATAATTTCAAGGTGTGCGATTGAATGGTGTCCACTTTTTAAGATGAACAAGAGTAAAAGACCACTTTTAACAACAGTAAAACAACATTTTTAACAGGCCTCTGGCCATTTAATGCAAGTTAAATATGACAGTGTTGCTGAGTTGTTAGGCATACAGTTGTTAATCAGAATTAACTGTACTATATATATATATATCTGTATATATATATATTTCAAGTCAATTTATGTAGTTAAATCTATAAACAATATGAACATTTTAATCATTTTTGCATTCCTGGAATATTTAAACCTTGTCTCTTGATAGTCCTCAAAATCATTAAATGTATAGCGTTACCAAAAGCACATTGCAACTAGTAGTAAGGTAGACCTAGAGTAAATACTGAGAACAAGAGCTATTTGTAATGTGATTCTAGAACTTAAGCTATAACTGAAATGATTAAAAAAAAAAAAAGCAACAAGCAGAGGTATTGTAGAATTGAAACAGCAACACTTCAGTTTGTTTTTGTTTTCTACCTTCTGACTCTGTTTCTTTCTACCTAAGTGGTGTAAGTATTCTCTAGATCCTTTTTATGGGTGTTATTTTTTATTGAAGCTGCTGAATGTGATTTTTTTTCTTCAAATGTCTGCTGTCCATTTAGAAGTGATTTCTCTGTGGCTAATTTCTTCACATACCTTTCTAAATTTTTTTCCTTAAGTTCCTTTGACACAATTTACATGCATTTGGTTTTCTGAATTATGTGGTCATATTGTGCTCCACAAAAATGTGTTCCTCAAAAATTTGAAATTTTAGTAATTTGAGAAGCCTTGCTTTCTTCTGAGAATAATATTTGCTTCAGAACATTTTCTTATTATGCTGCTTTTGTGTGTTCTTTTACATAGTGTTGTCAGAATTGATTTGAACTTGCTGTCTTTTTCACAGCAGTCTGTCTTTGCAGTCAGCACGTTGTTATCATTGTTTATAATCACTTCTGCTATCACAGCCTTCCTATTGTGGGAGCTGGAATTTGAAATGAATTCATCTTTTCCTATTTAAAGAAGTGAAAGCCTTTGTGGCAGGAGTGGTAATGTCCATTTATGCAGCTGGTACCTTGGAGTATGTTTTTATCTGGATGAGCGACTTCTTAAGTTATATACATGAAGAGCTGCGTAGTAAAACTGAGTTTACATTATGTGAGTTAGTATGTGTGGATTGTTTGGTTGTTCTGTAAAACGTAATTTGAAGCAATTTTACTGAAGTTGCAGTGTGGCAGGGCAGCTCTGTGCGTTGCTGGGGTATCTCAGCAGGCACCGCTTAGTCTGGATCGGTTATGATGGAAAAAGTTTGAAATAGGAAATTCTGAACTACTCTGATTACTATGCTGGCATTTTTTCACCTTTCTTTTGGGACATATGTACTGAATGTTTTTAGGAGTGGGATAACGTGGGCTTTTTCTCTCTGCCTTTTCAGATGAGGGTTGTTTGGTTTTTTTTTTGACGTTTCTGTTACTTAGTTGAGAATATTCTGTTTCATTATAGTTATAGCATATACACGAGAGCCACCAACCCTTTATTTAGTCCTGATAAAAACTCATTTCTTGCATTTTGAACCTTGGGAGCTCAAAAGAGAGTTTAAAAATGTGTATGGCTTTACAGATCCAGAAGAATAGTGATCACTTCTTTTTGGTTGTCTTTTATCTATAACCCAAGAAAAACCCAATCCAAACCAACCCCCCAGAGATGCTAAGACAGTGTATATGCTTTCAAATTGTTGCCAGTGGCTGGTATCCATAAGAGTAGGTCTCCCTAGATGTTAGCAGATGGGTTCTCAAGAGAGGTGCTCTGATCCTACTGCAGTAGAATATGGAAGGGAGTGAAAAGAGAAGGGTAATCTCTGTTTTATTACTGAGCATCGCTGTACTTCATCACTGTGGTGTTTGTGGGCTGTGGGTTTGTGTGCCTTTTTGTTGGTTTGTTCTGCTTGGACTCATCTCTTACTACCTGGCACTGCTGTGGTTGATGGCCTGCTGTGGCCCTTCCCTCTGCAGCAGTACTGTTCAGTACATCTGGATTAGGGCTAAAGGCTTTTCAAGTATCGGGATGTGCTGTGTATGTTAAGAATGATTATTATGCTTTTACAGTGAATCTAAAGCTTTTCCAGAAGTTTTAAGACTTGCTCTCCCTGCTTTTAAGACTCGCTGTGGTGTTCACAGGGTGATATATGTGAGGTATAAAAGTGACAGTAACTCTCTGCACCAAGTTGGCAGCGTATAAGTGAAGTTTAAGGAAAAAAAAACCTGCAAACTGATTTATGAGAAACATAAAGGAGCTGTGATGTACACACAGTTCGCTTGATAATTGCAGTAGCAATTGCTGACTGACTTGCAGAACAGGAGAACATTCATGAGCTGGTTATTTCAGTTCTCCCAAATAAACTAAGGAATGGGCTTGGGGGACAACATCAGAGGAATCTCTGTTTTGGGGGGATGTTTGTACTGAAGTGAAGGGAAATGACTGACGGCAGTGTGAGCAGGGGCAGGGGATGCCTTAAGCTGTGTCTTCCCTATAAAAAGCATGTGCTGAGGGGAGTGGAGAAGGCATGGTAGGCTTCAGGGGACAGCAGAATCTGAAACCAGTTATTAAGGAACCAAAGAAGTTCTGCCTTCATCCTTAGATCACTGTTCCTTGTCACCCCCTCACTTGCATCACCTCAAAAAAACCCCAGCCAAATCAGTCTGACTTTGCCATTGGTCATGGCATTTATATTAGGCCTTTGTCTTTTAGAGTGTGGCATTTTAGAAAAACTGTTGAGGAGTGGGTAAGTTGTTTTATGAACCATTTAGCTTTATAATCGAATTGTGCTGCCCTTTCATCTTGAATGGTATTGCACATCTTTTGGATTCTCAAAGTAATTAATATGCAGATTTGTTTAGGATACTTTCTTGCAATTAACTCCTTAAAGTGAGGAACACAATCTGGAAAAAAAAAATTACTGGTCTAGTGATATACTTTTACTTTGCTTCATACATCCTATTAGTGTTCAAGATATTCTGAGCAAGCATGTATGTTTCAGAATATTTCACAGCACATGCTGAAACAGAAATACTTGTTGAGTGAAACTTTCACGAGCAGCACTGCAGTGTGTATGCATGTTCTCCAAAATCTGCTAAATGCAGGATTCAGGCATGTAGCCTCTGAATATTTCTTTGGTATTAATAGCTGAATCATATTATTCTGACCTTTCTAGTGATGGCAAATGAAACATTATATTCTCACATCAAATCTCTGCACAGCATATGCAAATGACTGCCTACTAGTCATTGCCTAGTCCTGGCCAGGTCTTGTAGAGCTTAAGTTAAGCTCTTAATTTCCTTTTTACCAAGGAAAAACCTACAACCAAAAAGCCCTCCAAACCAACCCTGCAATAATGGAAGAGAGATACTAGATAACATCAAAATATGGTTGTTGATAACTATAGAGAATTATCCTGGCTATTAATATTCAGCTGAGGGGGTAGTAGATAAAGGTTGGGAGAGTAAAGAGTTAGATAAGAGGAGAAACCACAGGTCCCAGAAAAAGCTGACTTTGAGGGAGTGGGTTATTGCCTGTCTGGAAACCCTTTGTTCAAATGACCCACATTTGAACCACTGCTTCTTAACACAGGTCAAGTGACACATCAGTTTCAGGAAAATTGAGCATACTTGTGGACTTTGCAACAGTTCAAAAAGTTAACTGCTACATTTACCTTAGAATTGGCTCCATCTTCACTGAAAACAGTTGTCAGTATAGTAATGTCAAATTGAGGTAAATTATTCTTAATGTTGTACTTTAAAAGACCTAAGCTAATATCCTTTCTTCACTGTTACTCAGAAGGCCTGTAATGTATTTCTGTTGCAGTTTGTAATAGGACTGTATTTGCAGTTTTGAAGAGCTATATTTTGTTTTCTTGCATAGGTAGGTAAATGAAAATAACTTTTTTGCTAGTTAAAAAAAGAAGTTCTGTTTTAGACAGACTGTGCAGAGTTTGTTTATGTGAGTGGGTACTTTACAGGTACTTTGTGTGAGTTCATAACAATGTATATTTTTCATTTAGATTATTATATAGTGAGATTCATTTTGCTAGGTATTATGGTTTGGCTTATTTGCTATGGGAGTTTAAAATAGCAGTAACTGAACAGTATGAAAACGTGAAACACCATTTGTTAATTATTGGTTTAGAAATTGTTACTTGTGGACCTTCAAATCATAGTGGTTCTCAGCATTTCTTAATTCTATTTAGGGTGTGCTCTACTTTTCAGAGTTTAGAAGCACTGTCTTTGCATGGCTTTTTAGTACAATAGGTCACATAGGTGTGATGTAAGTGGGACAGAGAGCCTCAGGAACAGCCTAAGCTTATGTGGAAAGTGCTTCAAGGGTGAGTTCACTTGTCTGTGTAGACCTATTCTGGTGGAAATGCTGGTGCCTGTAAAGCCAGACAGGAAGTCTAACCAGTTTGAATACTTTGTGTATGTACCTGCTTACCTGTTGTAGTTTGGAACATGGTATCAGTCTTAGCTTGGCTTATGGTGTTTACACATAACAAGTTAAAACAAAAAAGAAACCAACAGTACAGAGTAACACTAAGGTTAAGGGACTAGAAGTAGAATTCAGGCAGAACAGTTTTTCTGGAGACTAGGCTTTAAAGAAGCTACTGACTGAGGGAAGGCTGGCGTGGCAATGGGAAGTGAATGCATAAGAGCTTATTGCAGTTGATTTTATTTGGTGATGAGACTATAAAGTTGTAAAAGTGCAACTTGTTAGGTTCTGCAGCCTTTGTCAGATCCATTGCTGGTGAAAAAACATTTCCAGTTTGATTGCACTGTGTTTGAAGTCTTTCCTTCTTCCACCAGTTGATGTGACATTTGAGCATTCTTTTTCACAAAATAATTGTACTTTAATCATACATCTTGACAGTCTCAACAATTAATTTTATGTACCTTCTGTTATTGCCAGTTACCTCAGTATGTGAAATGTTCTAAATTTGTTATTTGAAAGAGTGGCTTCTTTTATACCCTGAGGTATATTAGAACATATAAAAAATAATCTTGTTTTTTTTCCAAATCATTAAAAATGTGTGAGCAGACATGGAGAAAACTCATATTCAGCATGTATATATAAACATGCAGCACATATAGTTATGAAAACAAATATAAACCTGAGGCTAAAATATCAGTCTTATGGCAAATGTAACTCAAAGGCTCTCTTCTTCAAATACTAAAAATGAGTTTGATACCCTGCAACTCTTTCCAGCCCTTGGCATAGGATTTCTGTGTTTGCTCTGAATTTGTTGTGCCGTGAGTAGTTCTGCTGACCTAAATAGGAATACTAGATGAATCAAATTGAATATACTGGCAAGTTTATTGAACTGCTTCTAGGATTTTGTATTGCATTACTAAAATTTTATTACTAATTACTGATGTTTTGCATAGTAAAACCAGTAGCTTTGTGTAAGCTATGGAGGATAAGTCATCAAGTTGGCTTCCACTGATTGTTCTAATTTGATAGTAAATGATCTGACGGTAATGCCACTTAACTAAGTAATTAGTAATGATAGCTGACTATTCTTCATATAGGATGAAATAAACTTCTTAAATTTTTATGATGGAAATTTCAATACTTGTGTTCTAGTTGTGTGTACTGGTTGTAACAGATTTTTGTATGACCTTACTGTTTCTTTTCTTTAATTCCATTTCACTTATCACAATGGTAGACTTATACAAGCACTAGCAACAACTCCATGTCAGGCTCCTTGAAGCGTCTGGAAGATACTACGGCTCGATTTACAAATGCAAATTTCCAGGAAGTTTCTACACACGTTTCAAGTGGAAAAGATTCTTCAGAGGCTAGAGGGTCAGAGAGCAAAGGGAAGAAATCTGCAGGTCACAGCTCGGGTCAGAGGGGAAGAAAGCCTGGTGCTGGAAGAAATCCAGGAACAACTGTGACTGCAGCTAGCCCTTTTCAGCAAGGTATTAATCGTTGCGCAGTAATACTTCTTTTGCTTTGACATGAATTAGACAGAAATCTCACATATTTAAAAAAGATTACATATTGAAAAGTAGTTCATCCCTTATCCTCAGTAATGAGAATGTTGTTTTACTTAGGAAAACGTAACTTTTTACAGGAGTAAATGTTTATTGTCATAACATGAAGAAGAAGGTTGTGCATCTTTAAAGGGCAAAGGTGATATTTTTGTTTAGGTTGTTTAGGGTATGTTCTTCAACTGGTAAAACCAGAAGTTTCGTTTCTTCTGAACGGTTTTTCTGGGGTAACCTTTAACATGAAATTGAGTCTATGGGTCTTTTGTAGCTCTGCTTTTTAATTCATATTAGAACGAAGCTTAACTAGCGTATAGAATGGGATGACTGCTAAATAAATCTTCAGGCTGCATACTTTTAAAATATACTACTTTCCCCAAAGATAGAGATGTTGCTCTGGGTTTTAATCTTTTATGTGATGAGCACTTCCAAATTTGTCTAGAACGTTTACAGTCTTTTCACTTGAAATCCTGGAGTGGTTTTTGTTTGAATTTTCAGAACTTGTAAAATTTTTCTCTAGAATCTCACTTTTAAATAAAAATCTTGCCTACTGTTAAGTGGTAAAATAAGACTTTATATAAAACGACACTTCATATGATTTAAAAACTAACATAAAGCAATTGTAAGTAATGTTTAATGGACTATTAGTGATAAAATATTCATTTTTATGGAACTTTTTTCATTACTTTATGTCATTATTTAGGGAGTATTTTCTTGGTAAGACAGTGGTCACCAGTTGAAGTTTTACAATATAATGCCCATATATGCATTCACCCCTAAAAAATTACTGAATTTCAGTGAACTAGATTGGTTTTTGTATTTTGTAAATGTGCTTATTTTTCTGCCTTGCATGTGCTAACTCAGCATTGAAGTGACTGCATTCCAGATACTACAGAAACAATGCAGTTCTATTACATAAAAGATCTTTGTGGTTCTCTGACAGTGTAAAGAAGCCTTAAAATACCAATTTTATACACATTTCTCCACTTGCTCTCCTGTCCTTTTGAAAAATACATCTTCTGTGGAACACCTCCTTAGCCAGGGTAAATTAAATACAATTGCTGTTCACTTGACCTATGTCAGACCCCTGATTTAGGTAGAATGGCAAGGAAGATTGCAGGCATAGCGTAAATGTGATCACAGCATGTTTTATCATCTGCCTTCTTTTTATATAAAAGTGTGTTTAAAAAAAACACAACTTAAAACAACTTGCTCTGTTGTATGTTTGTTGAGGCTTCAAAACACAAGAGATATCATAAGTGTTTTAAAACAGAAGTTGTTACTCTCCTTGTATTAATTTTTACCTTATTTGTGCCCCAAATTGAGTGATAGGAGATTCAGATCCAGAAGAATAAAGTTCAACAGTAGAAATGAGTTCTTTTAAAAATAAATTCTGTGTCTTTCGGTATCACTTTTCCTAAAGTCTTTTGCTTCAGAGTTTTGTATTTTAAAATACCAATCTTTTCCATGAATTTTCATCAGCTGTAGAAAAAAAATAAAAATTGTACTTTTTTTTTCCTCTTTAGGAAGCTTTTTGGGCACACCTGGGAGCATAAAGTCATCTTCTGGAAGTTCAGTTCAGTCTCCCCAGGATTTTTTGAGTTTTACAGAAGCAGATCTGCGAAGTGACAGTTTCACTCATTCTCAACAGGCTTCATCAACCAAAGATGTACATAAAGGAGAGACTGGGAGTCAAGAGGGAGGTGTCAACTGTTTCACTTCCTTAATTGGTCTCCCTTCATCATCAGCTGTTTCCCAATCTAAAAACTTTGACAGCTCACCTGGAGACATAAGTAATTCAAGCCTTACTTCTACAGCATACAAAAGAGCTCAAACTTCTGGAATAGAAGAGGAAACTGTAACAGAGAAGAAACGGAAAGGAAATAAGCAAAGTAAACATGGGCCTGGTAGACCCAAAGGAAATAAAAGTCAAGAAAGTATTTCCCATCTTTCAGTTTCTTCTGCTTCCCCAACTTCATCTGTGGCATCTGCTGCAGGAAGTGTGACAAGCTCTGGTCTTCAGAAATCTCCAACTTTGCTCAGGAATGGAAGTTTACAAAGTCTTAGTGTTGGCTCATCTCCAGTGGGTTCAGGTAGGCATTCACTGGATTTGTTTTCTTATCTCAAAAGACCTCTGTTATTTTAGCCTTAGTTCTGAGTATGCTTCTCATGAACAGAGTATCATTTCAGTTATCTTGAAAGTTGCATTAGTGGAAAAAAAAAAAAGTCAAATTTAGAGCATAGTGGTTGGAAGAGTAAGTTTTGTTCCGTATATAGGTGCCACTATGTTGTAGTTGGCTGTAGTACATTGACATATATAATCTGTGTATTATATAAATGAAACTTTTGAGGCTTTAGGGGGAAAAATAAATTGCATGAAAATAGTTTATCTGGAAATTGTGTGATAGGTTCAGCTAACTTGAGAGAGTATACAGACGATATAGTCTGTATGTTTTTGTTTCATAGAGGAAACAAAATCGGTACTCGGGCATGTCAACTGTGCTGAATATCCCTCAATTTCTGTTTTTCACTTCAGCTCAATTAAAAATCAAAACATATATATGGAAATATTATCAGTTTAAACATGTAAGAGGTTATTCTGAATCTGGACTCCTATTCATCCAGATGATAATTTCATGACCGTGTGTGCTTTTTAGCAGTTGAAATCAGCTGGTTTGTTCTTCCTGTGTTCTAAATGTCTATACAGTTTGGGCTGTGAGAGGCTTTCTGTTTTCAGTAATCCTGTGTGTGGAATGATGTTGCAGAATACTGTACCAAAGTCTGTCCTGCTTTGAAGTTTCCCTTGAGGCCTTTGTGTTTAGATAAAAATAATAGTGAAGTGAGACTCACTAATTTGTCATTTTTGTTTTTGTAGTGGATTTTTTTTGGTGTTTTGTTTTCATTTTTTAAGAAGGAAGAAAAAAATCGTTGTAATTGAGGTAACAGGTGGAAGTACGAGGTCTTGTTTTGAAGAAAATGACCTGTGTTTCCTTGCTTTGCATTTGTCTGAGAATATTCTGGTCCTGTCAGCTCCTAGTACAGGCCATCCTCTTGCCGTGTCTGTTCTCGTTTCCTTTGCCCTCTTTGAGATCTCATTCTGCTAACTGATGATAATGTTAAACATGTTGCATAAAAATCTTTGAAATACATAGATAGATACACCTGGTTGGTTTTACTAAATTTGTCATGAGTGTATAATTTTGCCTTCGTTGAATAGACTTAAAATCTCACCACTCAGCATCCTGAGGTAGACCTGTCCTCTGAAATAGTGATACTGTATGAAGGTGTTGAAGAAACATATACAAACAAGCGAGCACCTCCCCACCTCCAAGACAAAGGAAAGCCACAAAACCAGAAAACCCAAAGAAACAAAACCAGATGGGAAATCTGAGCTTGGAAATTCATCCACTAGCTTATCGTTAAGTCTGGGCATATTGTTTTAATGTACCCTTTATCCCCTTTCCCCCCCTTTCTTTTGATGGTAGCACTTCTTTCCTCACTTCATCATAAGCATTTTCTGGGTTTAGCAGACCATTTAAAACATTGTTACAATGTATCAGTGTTACCAGAAGCATGCATCTTCTCAAGTATGATATGCTGATTTTTCTCTTCCTTTAAAACGTCTCTGTATTGTCAGGTAGCAGAGTAGGACGGACAAGTGAATCTAAGCTATTTGACTCAAATGTAACGTAAATGTATAAGAAATATAGAGAAAGTCAAGGCAAAAAGTTTGTAGTGATTCTTAATTGGAGTTGTTGTGTTATTTCAAAGAAGCAGAATGAGGAGTGAGTTAGAGCATATTAACTGAGAATTTGAAGCACCTTTTCAAGAATCTCCAGGATTTTTTTTAGGTTCCTTCAGGAACTGCAGTTATTTTTTGGAAGGTTAACTATCAAGTTGGGCCTCAAAATGATTATGCCATGCTTTCAGAACCTGTGCTCTACCCACTGTCTGGAATTCCTTTGTCACAGTTGAGGCAACCTTACCATTTCCTACATTTTTATCTCTACAATGGACATATTCTGTTCTTGTCCAGTAATCTGTATGCAATGGCTAGGAAAGCTAGGTAGGTTTTACAGTAAAAGACCTATCCAAACTCAGTGTTGTACTTCAGTTTAGCAGTATTTGAAATTCTGACTTAGAAACAGTGAATGTTTTTTGGCACTGGCCCCTTTGGGCTTATCCAGACAAATTTTCAGCTTTATATAGGAGTTTGGCTGTGCTGGAGCAGTCAGTAATGCATTTCATTCTTCTTTCTCATCTGCTTCAAGCAATGATGATGCTTCTGCTGGGCATTATGCTCCTGTGCAAGGAGACGATCTTACTTTTAAGGTCATCATCTTACTGATGATGTAAGAGAATGTTGAGCTTTTAAGTAGATAAGTAACTCACTGAGATTGAGGCCCTCAGAGCTTGTGGCTAAGTCCTCAAGAAGTTATGTTTAAACTCCCCTGTAGTCATTGACTTACAAGCTAAATCTACTGGGGGATAGATAAAATTACTCTGAATCAATTTGTGCTATTATGTTTTATCCGCAAGAAATCTTACTGTGTTAAAAAGCCTGTTTGTATTCCAGATGGAATCAGATAGAAAGGACAAATTGTTACTAATAGATATTAATAACTTTCAGGACTAAACAGACCGTGTTGGAAACACACAAGGCCCAGTTTTTGTCCAAAGTTCATGTTGAGATATTTTTCAAAAAACTGCTACTGTCATCCCTGTGGTGCTCTTTTCAAAAAGTTATATTCCTTTAATTTTTCCATAGCTAATGCAAGTATCAGAGTACTATATTTAACAGTGGTATTTATTTCCTCTTAAAAAATAAATGTGGGAAAGTTGAGAAGAGACATACAGAGAACACGATTGTTCAAATGTCTTTTTTCGGAGAGAGTCTTTAAGCTCTTTGATAGACTGAAATATCTTGGAGAATATTTCAGTTCACAGAAATGGTTATGAGTCAGTGTGATTGTAATCGTTATGCAGAAAGAATTGATGACTTCTGATCAAGAACTTTTCATTGGTCATTGTGTTGTGTCAGAAAAATAAAAATAAGGACCCAGAGCAGTTAGTTAGGTGGGCTGCTGCTGACAAGAGGTGCTCAGCCATTTCTGCTGGACATCTCTTGGCTTCTTGGCTCTGTTGTTGTGCATCAGCTGCCCTCCCAGTGCTGCAAGGCTCTCAAAACTATTGAAGTACTGTTTTGGAAAAAAAAAAAAAAAAAAAAAGGAAAAAGAAAAGGACAATTTTCATAAAGAGCTGTAGAAAAAAAATTTGAGTGAAAGCAGATACAAAGGCTTTCTGAAGTGATCATGCTTCCCAAAGAGGGGAAGGAAATTCTACTAACTATAAGGTATGGATTGCATGTCAGGCTGCCTAGGCCAGCTTATATCAGAGAAGTTCCTGACAGCTGGGGGAGTGAGCTTTTACCTGACCAGTTAATTGCTGTATGAGAACATAAGTGTCCATCAGGTGAAAACGGAAGTTTTGAAGATTAAATACTTGAAACTAGACTCCTAAATTATGGTGTGACTCTGGGTGTTGGTTTCTAGTTACATTGCAAAACATATCATACCTCTGTACATTTATTTAAGACGATGTTATACTCACTGTGCTCTGGTAATCAGTGGCAAATAGCATATTTAAATTGGTTATGTACATTTAATGCATTTTGGATTTAAAAAAAAAATGGTTTTGGTAGTTCTTTATTTCTGGAAAAGGCATTAATATTTTTTAAACAGCTTCACAGAAAGATGTAATTTGTTTGTTACTGTTTGAAATTGGTTTTATCCAAGCTTTGCAAATCTACCCAAATATGGATTTCATTATGATAAAAATAAATCCTGTAGGTCTAGGTATTTACCTATAACAAACTATTTGCAAAATTGGCATCTAAAGATGATGTTTGTGCAACTGACGATATCTGTAGGAATACTTCATTAGCTGTGTCTGTACTAGCAGAGAAGAAAGTGAACTAGGCATAAAAGCTGGCTAATTGCTCTGCTTAATGTTTTCCAAATGCAGCTGCAAATCTTTAGTGTTTGGTGTGGGGAGTTCTTCTAAGAAGTCTTACCATTGTTTTGGTAAACTGTACTGTTTAGTTGCACTTAACATGTAAGCCTGCAATCTCCCATGTATATTCTACTTAAGTTTAGGCTTGAATTCTTAATAAAAACTCACTTATTTTTATGTGTGGGTAATGAAGGTAAGCTACATGGTATAGGTGGGAACTGGCTGGCAGTATTGCTGTTGTTGTTGCTGCACAGTGAACAAAATAGTCTACTCTTCCAGGAGTTGAATATCTTTGCAGATACCGTGAATATGTGATGTTATCATTATTATATTAAAAAAAAAAAAAAGGTGTGTGTGAAAGAAAATGAGTACTGGGAGTTTTAGTTTTGTGCTTGGGTCATGTTAGTTCTTCAGCTTGTTTTGTAAAGCTAAGAATTAGATTTGAAAAATAGAGGGGAATAGAAAGACACTGGAACAAATAAGATTTCTCTCCTATCAGATGTCTTTGAAGGACTTGATATCTGCTTTAGACATGTCTTTTGTGGAAGATCAAGTAAATCTTAAATGAAGTTTTGATGCTGTGTGGAAGCTGCTGTGAGCTATGGGAGTTGTTTCCCTTCTTGCAATGTTTAATTCTGAGGATCTTTAAAAATTAAACTTCCGAAACTCCTTCATTTTATATCATTCTGTAAATATATGTATTTTTAAAAATTAAAATGTACAACTTTGAGTGTGAAGATTTTTCAGCATCTGGAGTCAATTTACTAGAGTACAGCATTCCTTGTAAGTCAAATGCAAGATAGCCATCAGTCTTTTAACTCCATAAAATCTGTTAAAGGTGACAGGAGAACATAAAAAGTGTGCAGGCGGGGGCAGGGAAAGATGAGGCTTGACTGTAAAAGTGGCTGTGGTTTGGGTTTTTTTGTTTACTCTGCCTTGAAAGTTGTACTTTTCAGATC
This sequence comes from Pavo muticus, assembly GCA_016647715.1. Taxonomy (NCBI): domain Eukaryota; kingdom Metazoa; phylum Chordata; class Aves; order Galliformes; family Phasianidae; genus Pavo; species Pavo muticus. Next base: position 1,782,423 of record JACDJE010000080.1, read on the forward strand.
TTACAGACTTTCAGGTCTTTTAAAGAAAGCAGATGTAGCTGAGAACAAATAAGTGGTGTATTTGCAGCGGTTTTGTACTGCACAGACTATCCAGTTCATGTGGTGAAACTTTTTGTTGTAGTTGATTTTCCCAGTCAGAGGTGATAGCATTACAGTCAGGTTTTTAAAATCAGAAGGAATTGTACCCAGTGGTTAAGTATTACATTTATTAGATGTGAAGAGAAGAGCCCCAGTATCAGAAGTTAAATTGGGTGAAAGTTGTTTCAGGATTAAGATCAGAATGACTACCTTCTGTGTAAGCGGCTGATGTCCAGAGCCTGTAGTAGATTATCCTAATCCTTTCTGAGACTATAAAGTTTTAAAAGAAAATGCAAACAAAACTGAAAAACAATGCCAGTTAGACCCCTAAATTAATACAGTAGTGCAAGGAAGACCAGATACCTTAAAATAATTGAGGTTTTAATTGAGTCTTTGAATTAAGACAAATCCATTAAGACTTGCAGTGGACAGAATCCTGCTTTGATGTATGGCATCTCCCAGAAGCTCTGCCCTGTTTTTAAACAGATAGACCAAGCATGTGATTATCAACTCCCCATTTCCCTGTACTTTCTTGTAATTCAAATAATTTATGTTACTCTTAACCAGGTTGCATGAGAGTGAAACGTCTAAGAGCTAAGTCTCTTGAAGGTACCAATAGCTTGTGCTGTTGTGTGGTAGTGTGTGTGTAGTTTGGCCTGATGTTGGGGCATGTATACTGCAGAAATTCTTGCTCTGTAGTGAAATACTGGGGCTGCTCTGAAAGTAATGCCTCCTATTTTATTATGTTGGCCTCTGATGTCAGAGGCAGATGTTGTTATGACAGTAGAGGTGGAACCTTCCCTCCAGTATTCCATTACATTGTTGCCATATGACAGATGGCAGCAGAGGGGCAGTCAGACAAAATGGCATTTGACATGGAAGTGCGGATGAAGCAAAGGGGGAATTGAATTTCTCCATGCTGAAAAAAATGGCATCCACTGACATTCATTGACACTGAATGTTTATGGAAACCCAAGAGTGAATTTGAGTACAGTGAGGTAGGTGGTAGGTGGTACATTTCAACAGTGGTGGCAGCGATGTGAAAGACAAGCCATGTACCGTATGGCCATTCACAGCTGTTACACCACAAAATGAAGAGGATCCTGATCAGCTCATCCATGTGTATCAGCTTATTATGACAAGGAATCTGTGTAAGGAACTGAATATTAGCTTCAGAGTGTTGAAAATGATGCTGGCAATGTTGAATTATCATAGTTTGCCCCAGGTGGGTCTTGCAAATGCTCACACAGGAACAAGAGGTACAGCATGCACAAGTTTGTCAGGACTTGTTGAACCACTGTGAGGCTGAAGGTGACGGTTTCTTGTATTGCATCATTACTGGTGGCAAAATGTGTGTTACCATGATAAGCCAGAGTCAAAACAGAAGTCCATGGAGTGGCAACATGTGAATTCCTGTAGTGGTTAAACCCCAGTGGGTGGCTCAGCACCACACAGTTGTTTACTCACTCCCCCCCTTTCCAGTGGGATGGGGGAGAGAATAAAGAAAAAACCAACGTAGAACTCGCGCATTGAGATAAAACTATTTACTAAGATAAAGGAAAATAATAGTAGTTATGACTATATATATGTATATATGTATGAATGTATATAACAAGTAACGCACAAGCAATTGCTTACCACCTACTGACAGATGCCCATCTAGCCCCCAGCAAGAGGAAGAGATCCAGATGGATTCCCACCCTCTTCAAAACTATCCTTCTGCATGATGTGCCTGATGTCATATGGTATGGAATATCCTTTTGGGTAGTTTAAGTCAGTTGTCCTGATTCCGTGCCCTTGCAACCCTTTGTTAGTATGAGTTGAGAAACTGGAAGGGCCTCGGTTCTGTCCAGCACTGCTTAGAATAACTTTAAACAACAGCGTGTTATAAACTTTGCTTTGTTTCTAGAAGAAAACCATAGCATCATACCAGACACTGCAAAAAACAGTTCTGTTCCAGCTGAAACTAAGACAATTTCCCACTGAAAAACAAGATGTAGCCCTCAGTGGTCAAAGAGATGTGCACTGTCTTTTGTGATAGGGAAGAGATGATCTTTCTGGATTTCCTGGAACACAGACGAACCATCAACTTCGCTACACTGCGAAGTAAAAGGTTCAAACTTCCAGTATCAGGCCGGAGAAGATAGCGTTCCTCTTGCAATAGGATAACACCAGGCCCATGCCAGCTTGAAGGCCGGCGCACTGCCAGACTTGGCTGGACTGTCCTACCACACCCACTGAATAGTCTGGATTTGGCACTGCAGAATCCAGTGTCTATCCAGACATAATAATTTGGCTTAGCCATATTGAGTGATAATATATCCCAGTGCGTTTTAACTGTATGTCAGTTCCTGATGCTTTACAAATGTTACCTCAGCTAGTTGCTTAAAACCTGCAGGATCCTTGTGATGATTCATCTGGATGTGAGCTCATTTTCAGTAAATCTCCCTAGCATAACTAAAATGCATGAAATTGTCTAGGTAGACCGACAATATATTTCCAGATTACTCAAATAAACCTCTCTTTCAGGAGCGTTAGGCATAATTTCAAAAATGCTGTAGGAGTTCTATATAGAAGTATGCTGTATGCAGGAAGTATACTGTCAAAATACTTAGCAAAGTTTGTATAAGAGCTTGTGTGGTGGGAACATGAGAAATAGTAAGTGAAACAAACTATCACATACTGTTGGAAAAGCTGCTTTATTTCCAGTCCTGATCTGGACTTCAGGGTGGAATTTTTGTCAATTTGAACTGAACTGGGAATTAACTAGTTTAGATATAAACTCACTACTTTGTATTACTCTTATCATACTTTTATTTTTTATTCAGCTTTTGATTAGAATTCATTTTTTGGTGTTAGATCTTATAGATGTCCTATGGTGCAAGAAGGCTATAAGGACAATATAAAAAAAAGCTGTTAATTTTGATAGTGGTCTAGCTTGCCGTATGTTTTTATGAGGAAAAATGTTTATGCAACAGTCCAGTGTTTTTTATGAAAAAATAAATACATCCTGAGGAGGGTTCTTGTTGGACTAAGTGACTTGAAGAAACTGGAATTTTAAAATCCAAAACAGTGAAGTCTCTCTGACCTCTAGGACTGTACAGCTCTAAGAATGTTAATTTAGAAGAGATGCATGAGAAGGGTAAATGGAGCTCAAAAATATCAGTGTGGGTCTGAGGATTGTGCATGTGTAGTCTTCTCATATCGTTTGTACTTGACAGCGTGACTTGTTTTATACCTATTTCCCATTGCTTATTTTGTACATTTATGAGAAGATTTTCTTGATAGGAATGGCTAGAAGTTTCAGGTACATTCTTAAACAAACCAAAAAGCTACCCATAAGTCATTAATATAGTTTGCTTTCATATAAAAATCCCAAATGCAGATTTAAAAGAAGAAAAAAGTTTGTGGTAACTGTCACAGACTAATCCTTAATCTGAAGTATTCAGTGGTTCATTAGGGAAATTAACATCCTTTTGGGGGACCTTTACTTTTGTATGCAACAACAATTATCTTAAGAATAGTTAATGAGCAGTAAAAGGATGGCAGTGCAGATGAATGTATTAATATACAGTCAATTCTAACGTATTTTGAAATGAATAAGCTTGGAAGCAGCAAAGTCTTCCTGACATTTTGAAGAGCATCGATTCTGAGGAATAAGGTGAGGCTTTCAAAGGAAGAATTCAGCAGTGACTGAGAAGAAAGTTCATAAGGGAGCAGAGATGGAAAATGGAGGAGTGAATTAGAGTTTTCAGTGTACTTGCTAAAAACCTATATGATTACTGCTCACCATTCCTAACCTTTCTTGGCATGTCAGCATATTGGAGTTCGGTGGCTTGGCTGCGAGTGCAGGAGAAAGCTGGGTGACGTGGTTCTTCAGTGAGGGAAAGTCAGGGAAGGGTAGCTGCCAGTAGAGGCTTTTACACCAGGAGCCCAGACAGAAGCTCTTCTTCATCTGCCCTCTACTAATGTCTAGTTTGGGAGTAGTGGTAGAGGAACAGTTCTGTTCTTTTTGGAGTTTGGGAGAGCCTAGGATGGGCTTTATTCGTCGTGTTGGACAGGAAGTACAGAGAGCGCTGATCTGGTGTTGGCCATGGCCGGATGCGGTCTGCATTTGGATGGTTTGTTTGAAAGGAATTAGGTTAAACAGAACCTGCTCTTGCTAGGATTCCCTACATCTCACCTGTAGACTCAATATCAGTGACTGTTCTTCTGTTCCCTGTATTTGTCTAAATTTTTTGCTACCATTTATGCTGTTAATAACTGAAACACGACAAGTAAACTTGATGTCTGCATGCTATAAGGAGGTATAGTATCTTTCTACTTCCTATCAGGAGTTTTAAGTATTTAAAAAAAAAAAAAGTTTCAAAGCAAAGATCAAAAGTGAATCTTTCTAGGACATACTTATTTCATTGTAACAAATGCTTATCATGAAAATCTCATTCTGATAAGCACAGTAAGAGACTATTAAGTTCTAATGTGTATCCTGGAAATGGTACTGTTCTTTTAAGGATTTAGTATACTATGAATGTTACAATAACTTTTTTTCCATGATTAATAGTTGCAGTTGGAAGGAATTATACTGCAGCTTGTTTGTCTCACTTTGTCTTTAGTTATGTCCGTGAGTTGCCAGACAGCTACTTGTGTTAACCGTAGTGCTGACTGGGTCTATGGAACTGTTTTGTCAGCTCTTCAACTGCATCTCTTCCTAATTTGTCCATAAAGTATGTGTCTTGTAGCAGTAAATTATTCACTGAGGCATATCTAGTGCATTCTGCTTGGAAACTCTCGGAGAGGTCTGAGTGATGTTCAGGAACGCGATGCTTGTGACAGTTTAGTAGTCCCTGTGCTGTATAGTTTTAGAGAAACAAAACCCAAAAGCATAGCTTCAGGCGATCCAGAGTGTCCTCGTGTAAGAAAAATAATAATTAAAAAAAACTCTCTCTTTAAATTTGAAAGAGGGTTTCCTTAGTACAGAAAGATTGAGCATAACTGGAACGAATTGATGGCATTGTAATCAAATAAAGGCTTTGCAGAGTAAGTGTGGGTGAAATGATTCAGCTTGTAAGGGTAGCAGACAGCAGTAGCATCATGTCCTTTACACCTGAGGCAGAATTAGGCCCGATAATTTGATTTGTATGAACGCAGTAAAGCCATATTAGCTCTATGCATTTTTGTAATATAGATAGATTTTATTTTTTTTTCTTTTGGCCACGTTAAAGCAATAGTTTTCATTTTTAAGTGTGTTGTACAGTGTTACTAGCTCTTTGAAAACTGTTGACAGGGTTGATTAAAATGACGCATTTCATTTTTATCAGATTCTTCATTTTTCAAAAACATATAAAATCAGGATATTTTTTTCTCTACAAAAAAAATGTTTTTTTGAAACCATTATATTTTACATTATAGACTTGGTCTGTAATGCAGATGTGGCAATTATAGTCAGTATTGCTATTTACTCCTAGTAGCTCTAGAAACAAGGAAGTTTTCTAACCTTACTGTTGTTCTTTTTCCATAGACGTACCTTGGTCTAGTTATTCAAGATTAGGCAGTATGTAAAAAAAACAATGATTTTTTTAAATTATTACTTCCAAATTAGTGTTGTGATTTTCTTGAATCAAAGCCAAAAGTTAAAATTGTCTTTATTTCAGTTATTCTTATTATTATTTTAAAGCTGTTGTGGGGAGAATAAAAGAGAAAAATAAAAGGCGCCAAAGTCAGTCACCCTGTTAGATGATGAACATTTTTAACAGTCAGACCTCAGGGACCGGTACAGCTGGAAAGTTCACCCACAGAAACATTGCAGAGATTTCACTACTCTCTGGCATTCTGTCATCTTGTCTAAACAGACATAGGTGCTGAGCACCTTATTTATTAATGACATGGGAAAAGTGAAACGGTAAATGGAAAAGAAAATGATTTTGTAGTCGTGAGGTCGTTATTCTTAAGTATGAATAAAATGGTGGTGTAAGTGGAAGAGGTGTGCCATCAGCACAACTGCCATCTCTTTGCAACTGGGCATCCAGGTGCTGGATTACCGCATAGGCTGAACTGCAGCGACTGCTGGCAGAGGGTATGAGTGTGTCCCTGGTCACTTCCTGGTCAGAGACCTGCAGTTCTCTAGATGGCAAAAAAAAAAAAAGAAAAGCCCTTGAAGAAAAGTTCATGTGAGTGTCTTCTTTTGTTTGCCACTGGTTGGAGTTCTTCCTCTCTGTTCATCTGAGTTCTTCCTCAGTGACCTCCCCAAGTCCGGGAGAGACGGCTGTTTTGTGTTAAACTTCATGATTGCAGAGCTGGGCTCAGTCTATCAGTGAAGCAGAAGGATGCCTCGTGATTAAAATTAGCATGTCAGCTTCAGTTTAAGTTTCCAAATTTGTTGTGGACAATGAAATTAAAGTCAGCCTTTTGTTGGGAAGACTGAACGTGACTGGGACGTATTTGACTTTTTATTTGTAATGGTAGCTTTAGAATGCAGCTAATTGGCACGTGCTGGAACGTTCTTATTATACCAGGCGTTTAAAAGCTAACAAACACTGACAAAAGAAATACGAGTAAAAAATTATAGTGGGTAGAAATAAATCCATTTTACAATTTGAGCTACTGTAAATGATCAGAGCACTAATACAAGAAAGATGTATTCAGGTATATTATTGTTCACTGAAATTCCTGTCTATACATATATTCTTTTGTGTGTCTGTTAAACATGATCTTAACATGAAGCCCTTTTTCTCCTAACTCAAAAGCTTTCTCGAAGTTGATGAATACCATACATAATGGTAAGTTATATTAGAATCTTTTTCAGAGGTTCATTTATCCCAAAGGGTAGCCTTTTGTAGAAAATCCTGATTGAAGGTCTGCATATTCTATTGATTGGGTGAAATACAGGTCTGCAGTGAGTCAATTGTTCAGTACTTGAGTGAAAACTTTGTAGATTGTCTGCAGGAGCCTGATAGGTCAATAGTTCTTCAGTTCTCTTTTTGTGATCTTTTTGTATGTGCGCAGTAAAATGATAACAGTTTTATTCTAGTTCTAAGATTCTTTTCTTTAATTTTGTGAATAGTGTTTTTAGTTCTTCTTCTGTGCTCCATTCATAGGTGTGTTATAGTGGTGTCTGCCTCAGGAATTCTCTCACTTCTTCCTGACTACTTAAATTACTACAAGTAATGCATGTGAAGGTATCCTTGTTTTGTCCATTCTTTGTTCTGGCAGCCCAGTGCTGCCATTTGTGTCACTGGTGACAGTACTATCAATTTCAGAGGGGGCAATATCGAATCTTTAATGTATCTGATTGCAGTTTCCCTCTAGTATTCAGTATAGGCTTTGTGTCCCTAGTTGTGCATTCACTCGTAGCTCGTGGAAATGAAATATATCTTATTAAATTTACTTTTTCAAGGCTTTTGTTCATTTATAGGAAACAACCATAGCTATATTCACAAGTTACTGAAAGGTTCAGTGGGAATATTTACAGTTAAAATGATCTTGTGAGGATAGTTTTAAAGATGATCAAGTGCATTTCTCAGTGTTGTATTTAAATGGTGGCAGGCAATCTAGTAATGAACTTTGGTTCATTTTGACTGTTTTTTTTTCAATCTATATCAGCCATATAGAACGATTTTCTCATCTGTTGTACACGTATGTAGGAAAAGCAGTGCTGTATTCATTGTAAATTCTATCAGTGTGGAGTGCAGCGTATCCAAAAGAAATTAAGTGTTTAAACTTTGCATGTTGAAATTCTTCGCATCTTAAGCTAGCATTCATTAAGATTTTATAGGACTTCTGCTTTTCACACTGCTGGAGGCATGGATTACATGTTAGGCAGATGTCTGTAGTGGTAGGTCTCTTTAAAAATAAAGAAATAAATAAATTGTAGTCTACATGTCATGAGAAATGCTGAAATTTCTCTAGGTTTGCTTTGCTTTAGTAAAACAGGCTTAGCTTTTTCCCTTTTGATATAGGGTTTCCCTCTCACTCTCCCAGGTGTACAGTGCTCTGAAGCAGCTTTGAGATGAAGGAAAGCAAGCTCACCATTTTTCTGAACAAAAATAAAACATCTGAAGGGTATCTGAGAAAGTGTGCTGAATTTGGACTTGGTGAGTTTCTGCTGTTTTATAAGCAGAGCTTTTTTGCTGTTTAATGTTGAAGAGGTATGAGTTCACAATGAAGTGCAGAATAAAAATGGATGGAACACCATTTGTCATTACTTCTTTCCACATTACAATATTTTTTAAAAACCGATTGTGTAATCCTAGCACTAGTGTAGAAGTTCAAACAGCATAGATGGAAAGTGGTTACTTAATATTGTAAGCTTTCTTGTCAAGCAATAACAGTGCTTTGTAGGAACACATTGTGGGACAGAGTAACATTACCTACATGTTTGTTTTAGAACAGGACAGGGTTTATCATCTGATCTGCCTGGTGTGCATGGGGGCGTGCATGTGTGTGTGTGTTATTTACCTTCCCATGTTTCCCTCAGTAAGATTTTGAAGTTGCTTACTTCCTTCCTCCTTCAACCTCATTTTGCAGGAATGTTTTTGCATATTGTTCTTTTGGCAGAAGCATGTATAGGAATGAAAACAATGAGGGTAGGTAGAGATCTTGGTAATTCGAACAGTAAGGAAAGATTGTGCCATGTGTATAGGATGAAAAGAAGGTATTAAAACTTGTGATAAATATAAGATTGTGAGTCAGGTGATGCTGCGGACTGTCTGGGTTGTCTGTAAGAGTTTTGAAGGAGACGGTGTATCAGGAGCTCATTTTTATTGCACTGAGTTTGCTGCCTGCGCGTGGGCAAGAAAGTACCAAAAAGAAAAAATGAGAGTTTGGGTTTGAGTGGAGACAAGTACAAGTTTGAAACAGAGATGTTCGTTTGATAGCTATGTTTAGTATAAAGGTGATGGTTGAAGTCAGTGAGTTGAATTTGGTGCTGACCAAGAGTAAAGGAGGAAAGATGATAGCAAAAGGCTTGAACACATGAGAAAGTGTCAATTAAAAAGGAGGAATAGAAAGTAGAGTCATGCAAGCTGTGATTTCCAATCAAAATACCTGTCTTAGTAGAGGGGAATCAGGGTACATGAAGGCAGGAGTGATACACTGCAGTGTTACCAGTAAGAGACAGTTCTTTGGTTCTTGGTTTTGGTAGATATTCAGGTCAGGTTTTTTTTTTTTTCTTCTTTTAATAAATATATATATGTTGTTTAAAAAATCCCTGAAAAATTCAGTTGAGAGTTTTGAAGTTTGCACTGCTATTCACTGTGTGATAACTTTGTGCTTTGTCTTATTCTGGGCAGTCAAACTTTTTTATTTGACCTTGAAGTCTCATCTATTCTGCATCGTTTTTTATCACGGGAAAGCAGGAGGAGGTAATGCAGGCATACGTGTCTGGTGGGGATTTTAGAGCATACTAAAGACTATGGGGAGTGATGACCTGACAGTTGTAATTTCATGTTAGAGCTAGCTGTAAACTGTAATGGTTGGTTGTAGGCTTTCTCTGGCTACTTTTGTCCTTACTTGTTAAGTCTGCTCCCTGTTTTATTTCTTATTCCTCTTCCTGTTTTCAGGTCTGTTTTCATGTGTTCAATCTTACACTGTTTTTTGTGTCACAGTGTTGGCAGTTGTAGTGCAGAACAGACAGCAGTCAAGCCACTTGTAGCACTGTGATCATCTTTAGAAGATAGTATGTTTGCAAATGAAGTTTTCAGCTCTGCACACTTGCCCGCATAAATGCTGGCAAAATTTAATATATAAGATATGATATATTTTTTTTTAAGAGGACAGATTACACCCGAAGAGTTTAATCTACTACTGCAGTGTAATTTATTACTGTAGGCTATAGTATTTAAAGGAGTTAAATACTCTATATTCTGTTAATAGTGAAGAGGAATATAGTGTTTCCATTGACTTGCTGTTCCAGCACTAAGATAGATTCCTGTCAGACTGGTTTGAAGCTATGGTAGGTTTTCAGGAATCTTAAGCTAACATGTAAAGCTCTCACTCAGGTTCTCTCTCAAGTTAGATCACAAATGTCGTTTTCCTACTTGGGAATTCTTGTTTCGTGGAGCTAATACTACTTTTAGTATAAGCCACATTAGTAACTTAAACGTCTGTGTCTTGGATTACCACGATTAAAGTGAACATATAAACATATAAATTTTATTTATCAATTATTCTTCTGTATCTGGTTTTTTTTTTTATTGCAAAGATGTTTCACTGCTTTCACATACTTTGAAATTCAGGTCTTTTGTGTATTCCCGAGGATATTGTCTCACATCTGACCATGGAGCTCTGGATCTTACTGATCTTTTTCTACAAGAGTACTTAAAAAAAAAAAAAAAAAAGTTGAATCATACTAGAATAAAGATTAAATACTTAACGTGTTTTATTCTGTAAAGCTGAATTAGTTATAGATGTGAACCTTAAGCCGACTGTTACGAAGCATCTCAAAGATTTATTCTGGAAAATCAGAACACCTAGATGTTCATGATTACAAAGCAAGTGAATAATTAGGAAACTTTTCTTTAGAGTGATCTCTGCTAGTGCTTTCATTGGGGCTATTTTTCAAATAGCTATCATAGCACAAAAGTGAATAGGGAAAGAAAATTAAGATATAGGAGGAAAAGGCTGTGTAAAATTAAGCATGACTTCTGCTATTAACTATTAAAGATGTTTCTGTGCAAGAATAAAGGCCAAACCAATACTACCCTAAATTTAGTAATCACTTTATTATCTCAGAATTTTGCACTTTGTTTTAGTATGTGATGCTGTAATATAACATATTGAACTTGATGGCATCTGGAACTTATGAACAATTGCATAGGTTTTAGTGGTGCCAACTTTGAACCAAGAAGACCCTGTTCCTTAATGACTTTTAGCTCGGCCCTGGAGCATATTTCTGGAGGCGCTGGAGAGGGTGCAATGAGTCTGTCATTTGATCAGACTAATGGGATAAGCTTTGGTATCCCAGCCTGTCTGTGCAAATGGGCTGTTCCAGGCATGTGGTAGAGAGAAGACCATGCACCTCTACTGAAAGTATGAGGAAGCAGTCTGCACTGTAAGAAACCAAAGGTCTGAGTGAGAAGGCAAAGTTACAGGGGCAGAGAATTTTGGAGAATCCATTCAGCTAGTAATTCTGGGGTGGCTTTGGAGAGATGAGGCAAGAAAGATGCACTTTGGCTAGGCACTGATGTGTCTTGTGTGTGTCCCAAAGGTACGTATGGTACCAGGTGGAAGCAGGAGTCAGAACGACATACTCTCCTCTAACCTGTTCGTTGAGGAAAAGGGAGAAATTAACTTGGAATTTCTTAAAGGTTTCAAAACTCTCTCTGCAAAAGTAATTGCAACCTGTGTGCCAACAGTATGCTTCCACTTTTTCTACTGTTACATTTAAATTCTCCCCACTCCTCACAACCCATTCGTGTGCTTGGACCCTCTTCCCCAGATTGCCTTCAATTCTTGCAGCTCCTTCATCGTTAATGTTTCTTACCTGTGAAAATCCTTCTGCCAGAATGACTCCTCTGCACAGTCACTGGTAGCAGCACCCTGTTGTTGGCGTCCCTCTCCCCACACATGCAGTCTGTCTGTGGTACAGCTTTGCCACAGACGTGCTGTGGGAATTTACATTGGTTCAGAGAGGGTTGCAAGGAATTCATTGGGACAGAGCTGGAAGCAAACCGAAGGCTACGTGCTTCAAGCTCAGAATCCTGAAATCATAGGGTTCTAAAAGCTGGGAGATTATCCAAGGGAATCTTAGTTCATACCTACCCTTTTCTTGAGCCATTCTGAGTGCAACTGCTGTTGGTCACAGTAACTGGTTTTTATTTGCTTGTGTTTAGCATTAGGTGCAACTAAGCTTATATTTCATCCATATTGCAAATTAATGACCTAGGTGATAATTCTTCCACAGTTAATGTTCTATTAGAGCATGTTCTTGCTTGTTTAAAATAAATAAAATTTGGTCAGTAATCAACAGATGACAGCATTAAAGGGCACTTTCATTTTGCTCTGTAGAGCAAATTGTCATGGCTTTGGGGTTGATTTCTTGAGATCATCACAGGAAATGGAAGTACTGGAAATGTGTATATAGCTTCCTTTTTTTTTGTGAAGGAGTTCTTGTTCTTAAAACGCAAGATTTCCTTCGATTTATATGAGCTTTGCTGCATAACTGAAGTTTATTCCCTCTCCCCCTGCTTGTCCCCAAGTAGGAAGGCATATCTTAGGTTCTGTGGTTCTGTGCAACTTCTGTAAACGTAAAAGTTTACGTTTTTAAAAAACCTCTTTGACTAGATTAAGTTATTTCTTAAGCTTTTGCAAAATACTAAGGGCATCAACCTATGGTAGATACTGCAGATAAATAGAATAGTTACCTGGAAGGAACCTTGACACTGTAGTCCAACTGCAGCTACATGTGTTGTGGTGGGGAAATGTAGGTTATTGACGCAGCGCTGTTAAAAGTGAAAAGTTCATCTGATTTGTTAGTTCTTCTGCTCATGGAACTACTTTTTTGAGGTTTTTAATAAGACCATTTAAATTGCTCTGTGTGCCTCTTGACGCATGTTGCTGCACAGCTAGTTCTCACTAATCTTGATGTTCTTTTATTTCCTCTATTATCTGTTTCATCATTGATTGTCAGCAAAACGATTGCAGTTTCTCCCAGTCTGCATCATCTGATATGTTCCCTGCTCTATATTAATGTGCTTCCTTGCTAAGCAGGCAGTTATTTCTTGTTCGGAGATGGTTTTGTTTTGTTTGTCAATTGCCCTTTTGTTAAGCATTTTGCTCCAGCAGTGCAGGCTGTACATGCATTTAATGTCTCAGAACCTGAAATCATGCTTTGCGTGTGTCAGCAGTGGTGAGCATAGTCAGGCTTTGTCCTGACAGTGCTGCATGTCCACGTGTAGTTGAAGAATTGGTTACTATTTAAAACACTGAAGATTGTATTTAATCATGCTGTTTATGCCTCTGGCAAATGGCACAGTGCCATTTGTCACAAGTTACAGCTGTTTAACTTTTCAGTAGTATGGGAAGGACTTCAGGGTGATTGGTTTGTTTGGCACTTATAACTTCGGTTTGTGTTCAGTTATTATTCTTCACTGATTCAGAGTGATTTTTCTTCTTTCAGAGAACAAAAGGACAACTTGATAGACTTGAGACATTTTACATATGTACTTTCCTGACTTTTTGATATGATAAGCACTTAGTTTTTGTACAGGTATTTTTGAAATGGCGGGGAAGTTGGGGGTTTATTTGTGTGTGCCGCATACAGTTGTTTGAGTGCCTGCATGAAGTCTTGGTTGCATGACTGCTTCCAGAACGTGTGCTGACTTTGTTTTAAGTAAGGTATTGCTAAATGGAAGTATTTAGCCCAGAGTATCTGGATGGGTGGTATTTTCTGGTGTTTTGCAACAGCAACAGATAGCAAGTGTTCAGAAGCAAACAAAGCAGTAATAAAGGCAAAAAAGAAGAGGAAAAAGCTTACCTCATTGCACTGGTGAACTAGTTTACTGTCTTTCTTTTGAAGTAGTTTGATGCCCGTGGTTTTATAATATCTGCCTGTATACCAGCAGTTCATTTTAAAGAGGAAGAATAAGCCTTACAATTAAAATAGAAGCAGCAGAAGCCCTGCAGTTATTTAATATATAAGGTTCTGAAAATAAAGAAGCATTTTAAAATAGCATGCTTTAAAATTTGGGAGTTTTTACCTTTCTGGCAAAATATTTTTCTTTTTTACAACTTGACTTTCACCAAGAATTTTGTTTTCTCCACTTGTGATCGTTGATGCTTTATGAGACCAGTAGCATTTGTAGCGACGAGCTGTTGTGATTTGATCTGTGTTGTGATATTTCTTTATTTTTAACTTTAAAATTCACAGAGCTGGATAGTTACATGAGAATCTCATCGTTCTCAAGAAATGGTGTGGCTTTAATTGTTTTAGGGATGCTTTCAAAATGTGGGATTTTGCATTTAAGAATAGGCTCAGTAGCGAGGCTGTCCGTTAACTGTGTTCAGTTGGTAGTGTGTAGAGACAAATCTAGAGCAGAATCCATATAATTTACTGTCTGTGAGTTAGGTGAGGCAGATACAATTGGAGAAAGGTTGTAACAATGTGGACGCTTTAGGATCTTAACTGTTAGTAATGTCATAATTATGGACTAGGGGGGTGATGACAAAAAGTAAGGGAAAGATGATCATGAAAAGTATGCTAAATGGAAGAAGGAAAGATACGAAGGTCAGCAGAAAAGTGGAGCAGGTATGGAATTGTGCTATGATGAAGAGGTTGAGGAGAAGATTGCAAGTCCTTACCTAACCTAGCTTAGATAGGGGAGCTAATGTTATCAGCATGTGTCTGGCTGTTTTTCATCTCTCCTTTCTCTGCTAGGTCTGGCTACTTTTCTCTTCAGTTTTTCTTGGTAGTTCATACAGGCAGGGAATTTAAGATGCATTGATGTTTGCACGGTATGTGTGGGTTTGGGTGTTGTTAGTCTTCCTTGACTGTCAGGCCTCAGAAGGAATGCTGGGTGGCAAGTGGTTTTTTAATATTGCCTGTCTTCTTGTCACTGCCTTCTTCAGGTCATTATTTGTACGAGTGACACTAGCTCCACCCTTTGCCTTCTAAATGGCATTTCACTTCTGTTGCTTTTTTTTTTTTTTTGGATCTAACCATGTTCATTCTACTTCTGTTTACTCCCTGTGGCACTCTTCCTCTAACTGCAGTTCAGTGCTACCATGCTTGATATTCCTTGGCCAGCTGACAGCTCACTTATCTAATGCACGTGGAGCCTAACAGTTTCATAGACAGGTACTACTTCTTGTCCTGGGCTTCTGGTCAGTAGGGCGTCTCCCCCAGCCTATATCATGAACTTTACCCTGCATGTAGATGAACAGAAGTAATGGCTTCACTGAGGGGTGTGAACTCTTACCATTTAAGTTGCTACCTTACATTTCTGACTAATGTTAATATGTTCAGTCGTTCACTTATTGACTGCTCTAGCAGAAATGCTAGTCAAGCATTCTTAGATCACAGATGGAGTTCTAGTTTGTGAGTAAACAAAATACCACCAGTTCTACCAGCAAATCTGAGTGCTTGATTCTCAGATTTGCTGTCATTTTTTTCTGAAAATACACAAGAAATCTTTAGTTGCCAAAATTGCTTTTTTGAACAAATGTATGTCATTCAGAAATGTTACTTTAAATTCAAAGTATTTTTGTATTCAAGTCGTGTACGTTCAGCCTAATACTTTATTCCTTGTCTACTTTAACTTTCACAGTAATTCTTTGAAACAGTACTCTCAGATAGCAGACTCAGTTGAAGGCAGGTATTTTAGCAAAGAAATCTGCTATATATATTATATGTTATATATTTGAGTGTAGTTTTTAATGCACATAACATATTTGATCTATCACATGTCTTTGTGAAACTTAGAACTGAGATAGTTTGTGTTCCCTGAATTGTAGAATGTCACATGGTGAGAGCACTTTTATCAATCAGCATGGTTAGAAATTCAACACAGGAACTTTTTGCATTAATATTAAGTAATCTTGTTTGTCTTGTTTAATTTTCTACTGCATATTTACATGGTTACTAGAAAAGAGGGAGGGGGGAGAGAGATGCATGTAATCATTTTTGTAATTTTTTTCAGGTATTTTTAGCAGCAATGATGTAGCAGTATCATTTCCAAATGCAGTATCTGGCTCAGGATCTAGCACTCCCGTTTCCAGTTCTCATTTACCTCAGCAGGCTTCAGGCCACTTGCAGCAAGTGGGAGCTCTATCACCTTCAACTGCGCCTTCTATAACTACTGTTGTTGCTGCAACTCAGGTAAACTATCACAAGAGTTTAAGATAGCAAGCAATGTTATTGACCCGCTTATTTTCAGTGTTACAAGAAACCATCATTTATTTGGAAAGTAGGTTAATAAACATTGTATTTGTTGTGCAATCGTTATTATAGTGGCTGGAGTTTCCCCCACATTATTTCATAGTCCAGTCTCTATAGAGTGGAAGTACATAGTAGTACTGATTATGTTGTGACTAATAGCATAAATGCTGTTAGTTCATCAGTGCTCTAACCAATGTCTGCTATCAGAACAGTGTTTTAAGAAAGAATTTAAAAGAAAATCATGTGAAGTTTTTGGATGTTTCATCTAAATGTGGTGGGATCGGATAAAGAATTAATGGATTGGTTTGGGAAATTTAGCAGATGGATAACTAATGCTGGCCTAGGCCAAGGAGGCCAAGGTTGACATATTGATAGCAAATAAAAGTCGACAGACATGTTATAGTTTTATATTTGAAAGATTATACAAATGAAGATGTGTAGTTAGAGGTGAAGAGATAAGGGAGTCACTGGAAGAGTGCAGAAGGAAGCATGACATGATCAAAGTAGTGAATCAGGAAAGTTATGGTAGCATTTTACATGAATTTAAGTTGGGCAAGATTACATTTGTCAACACCACAGAGTATGAACCTATAGTTGTAAAGAGCCAACACAGTACGTACGAAGGGCATAATGTTTTTTGTACTTCAGTTTGTATTTTTTTCTCTGGTGAGAATCTGTTTTACAACTAATACATCAAATGCAGCCTTTTGTGTGTGCATATAAACATCAGTTTTTAAATTTGTAGTCTACAGTGATTTAAGATAATGAATAAAAACTGGAAAATAAAGTCAAGCTTAATGCATACTCGTGTACGTATTTGTGTGCGCACGAGGACACACAGGTGTGTGTAATAAGCCTATAGCAGTAATACTGCATGCAGACCAGCATAGAATACTTTCCAGTATCGCATAACACTGTTGTTAGAGGTGGTACTTCATATTTTAAAGTAATTGTTCTGGATTAATTTTCTGAAGATATAAGCCTTGCATTTTCCTAGTGTGTTAGTGCAATTTCTGTATCATAACTTTTGGAACTAAAATCAGTTGGCATCTCTGCAGAAATTGATAGAAACCGTTCTAAGGAAATAAATTAAAAATGCACTGTTTTTGGGAAACCTATGTAGCTTTTCTGAGGGGAAGTGATAACCAACTGGATTTTTTTCCTTTTTTTTTTTCCTTCCCCTCCCATTTCCTTAGTGTATTACATAACTCAGTAAAGTCACTTAAATTAAGCAGGCTGGAGATGAGTGAAGCGGTTGTGTCTAGTTTAGTAGCTGATTAAAAGACTTAAAAACAACAACAACAAAAAGAAAAAAACAAAAAACCAAACAAACAACAACAAAAGAAAACAAACACAAAAGACCAAAAAAAACCCCCCACACACGCCAAAAACCAGAATGAGTGTATATGCTCAGCTCTCACAGTGATGAGGTTTTCCATTGGAGTCTTGGAACAGTCAGCATTATGGCCTTTTGTACAGTTCAGTGTATTTGTAAATGATGTGGGAAAAAAAGGAGGAACAGAGGCTACGTTTGCTGATTATGGTAGGTGATGCAGTGAGCTATTATGAGGATCAGCTGTCAAAACTGCTGAAAGACCTCACCAGCCTTTGCTGACAAGGTGGTAAGAGGACAGATGAAATTCACGTTAAAGGGGAAACAGTCTCTATTCAAAACAGGTACAGCAAACCTGAAAGAGTTATGGAAGAGCAGCAGTAATGAGCAGTGGTAAGGAACGGCACCTTTATAAGGAACAAGTAAATAATTTAGAGTTCTTGGCTTGAAAAAGAGACTCTTGTATGGGGTAAGCCAAAAGTCTGTAAAGTCAGAAATGACATGGAATAGGTAAATAAACAAGAGTGGTACACTATTGCTTTCTATTTGTTAAACTCTGATGGAGGATAAATGGATTGAAAAAACAATGGGAGAGAGCCCGAATGCAGTTTACCAACTTAAAGGACTTGAAAATACCAAGTGTGTCTCCCCACTAGAAGTATTTTTGTTTCACGCTGAATTATGAAAACCACCCCTAAAATGCCTTTGCTTTGCCTGGACTCCCGGGCTTTCTTCAGTTTCAGTTCATGAGGTATTTGAAGAGACTCAGTCAAGTGAACCTATTTTACCATGTAGTTGTTCCTTAACTCAAGAGAACCATTTTACCATGCAGTTACTTTAAATGGCTGATTATACTTCAAGGGTGAGGGTTTACCTACTTAGTTCTGCAAAGTTTCCATGTGACTGCTTATTGAGATCTTGTGTAAATATTAACAGTTACCATTTCTTGACCATGAAAGTCTTCAAATAATGGTGTGCTAATGCATTTATTGTGTAGTATTTTAATTAAAAAAAAAATGAGCCAAGATCCTCGTTGCACCAAAAACGGTTATAAGATAAGGTAAACTTGGGCATCTACAGCAGGTAAAAAGTAATGGTTAAAAAGTTGTTTTTGTTTGAACTAGTTGTTAAGAGAGCTACTATGGCCAAAACTTGATTGGTCAGACAAGCAGTTGGAATATTATTGAATAGCATTGAGTATGTGCTGTTACAGTGCACTCGTCTAAGACTTTAAATATTCTTTTTCTATTAGTCAATTGTAAATTATGACTGATGAGATGATAAATTTTCCATTTCTTAATAGATCTTTGTATCCTTTTTTTAATGCTGAGGTGTTAGGAAATTCCAAAGAGAAGGTCTTGGGAAAAAGTATTTTCAAACACTGAGTTTCTGAAATTGGCTGAATTGTTTTGATTGGGAGGCCATGGTAGACATCCAGTTCAGAAAATTTTACTCAAAATATTAAGAAAACTAGAAAGCTGTACTGTTAACGCCAGTATTGTTGAATAACCTCTGTGCCCATGTTAAACATTAAGGAAAGCCCAAAAAAGTAGTACCTCACGTGCTGCTTTTTCCTCCAGCAACTAAACAACACCAATTTTAAAGTGTAAAATGTGTTTGGTTTTTTTTTTTAAATCCTGGATTTTAATTCTTTGATTCTTTTGACTGATAGGATGGCTTCTACACTGCTTTTTGTTTAAGACTGGCCTCATCTTTTCTTCTCTATCTCATTCTGCCTTCATGCCACTCGTAATTTTTATTCCAATCTAATAAATCCAGAAGAGATTATTATCTTGTATTCCATGCTGTGCCATAACTGAATTTAAATGCTGGTGTTCCTCACCAGGTGGGAGTTGGTGGTCTGCTTGCTGGAAATGTGGACATACATATGTTGGGTTTTTTTTCTTGCATCCTTTTCCTCTTTTTTATAATTCATGGACATAGACTGTGATAGATTACACTGTATAATTCAGTGAGACTTCATTAGCATGACAATGCAATTAACAATTGCAAAAGTGTAAGAAAAAGTGAACAGGAGAAAAAGGTACAGTCCACGCAAATACTTGTTTCTGGTTTTCTGGGAATAGATGCTCTCTGTGTTGTAGGTACTGCCTGTTTTGCATGTAACAGCTACATACTGTATCTTATGTCTCTGAAACATGTCTACCTAATGCATGAAAATTAACGTATGTTTTGTCGTTAAGAAAAATCACTTTCTTGTATTTTGGTTTGGAATATTGTCTTACTGATGAACCAAGTCTCACGTTGCACCACGGTGCTCAGTTTTCATCTCAAGGATTTCTTTGTGTTTCATGCTTGATTGTAGCAAAGACGGTTGTTAGTCTGTTGCGTTGTTCTGTATCAGTCTGCTGTATTGCTCTTTCTGATAAGTTGTTCTGTGATTAATATTTATTTACAGCAAAAGTAGTGATGTAGGTGCCTCAGAATCTTTTGGTATCATACAACAGCATTTGTTTTCTACTTGCCAGGAAATGGTGGGTGGGAGATTAATTTACTTTCAGTTTTAAAATTTTTAATTAGTTTTAGTAGATCACATGTTTTATAGGGAAGGAGATGTTTACTGCTTTGATAGAGACTGAGATTGGTTGAGCTGTCTATTCGTTTTGATTACCTAAATCAGTGAAATTATCCTAGTAGCGCTCTGGGGCCATTTGTTTCTGGGCTCTGTGTGCACTCAGAATATAGTATCAGACTGCTGAAACGGAAGCAAGGCTTTTTGGCTTGGTTTTCTTCCAGTCATTGAGTATTAATCTCTCAAGCTGTATTCTTTTTAAGAAAAACTGTATCATGTCATCCAATTCCAATATTTTTAATGGGAGTAGAGTAGGCATGTAATGGTTTCTTTAAAACAGAGCATTTTGTTGTAAAGATTTGGAGCTAATGAACTGTCTTGTGCTGGTATTGCATGGTTTGGATTATAGTAATTGCAGATCATGCAGAAATTTTTGGAATTTTATTTTGGAATCAATATATTTGAGTTCGATTTTCGATTTTTTTCCCCTCCCATGTGATGGTATCTGTGCTTCTAGTGATTGAACTGTGAGGCACTTTCGAGCAGTGTTGCACATACATGAAAATAGCCTGTTTTATGGATACAGTTCAAAATATTCTTTTCTGTTCCTTAGAACAGAGAGAAAGATAGTGCTAGTGGTTTCCTTCTTTTCTCAAGCTGTTTTTCCTGCTCCTGAGTTTGTTTTGTTTTCTTCCTAAGTTCCCATCTCTATGCACTGTGTTTCCTTGACCACAGAAACAGCTAATAGAGGGAAGGAAAAGAAGCATCTGTAACAGCAGTCCTTGTGACTTGCGCAGTGATAGGGAAAGTGAATAGCTGCTGTTACTTTAGTTCGGGATTTAATTATGATGGAGTAAACTGCAGCCTCCGTGGTGGAGATGTGATAATTGGGAAGGTAGGTGCTGCTACTCAGTTGCAATTCTAAGTGAAATAAGTTTGCTTTAATCACTTCCATTATCCCTGAAGTCTGTTTGGCTTTACTCCCCTTAGGAGCAGTAGGAAAACAGCAGGGTTTTCTTTAGCATTCATATAGTGGTGGTTATCCTCCTTTGTGTGATGCAGCCTTTAGAGAGAGATAAGGCTTAATTTTTTCAATAGGTTTGGAGTTATTTGTTAACAATAGAGGAATGTGAAAGCTCAGGCATCCAGAGATCTTTTCAGATGCTGAATGTATGGCACCTTATGTTTCAGATGCTTCTGTCCTGTGGTTTTTATTTTCTCACTTTCTGGGTTACTATAGCTCCTAATTCTGGGTTTCTGTAGCCCCCTGCTCTTTCTCCTCTCTGCTAATTTACGCTATTTTTGTATTTCCTATTTTAGTGTTTTTTCTTAGCGTGGTTCAAGTCTGTTCATCATTATGCATACTGTCAAAGGCAACCTCCCCCTTTTTATTTTATATTCTGACACCCATAGGAAAATAACTGAAAATACTGGAAAAATGAACTGTTGTTAATTCTGGTCCTTATCAACAGAGATTAGGAGCAATTTCAAAAGCAATGTTATTTATGCCTTCCAGAACAGGAGTGGAATGTTCTGTGTGGTTGAAATCATGATTACATAAAAATACTGCTTCAACAAGTACTCTTTACCAAAAATTCAAAAATTTTTTTTTTTTTGCAAATCTTCAGAAGGCAAATGTGGCACTTTAGGACAATAAAAACCACATGCCTGACTGATACTTTCAGCTATAGCAACAAATGGATGCCACATTCTCAAATTCAGTATGGCCAGAGAAGGTATTCCTCGCTTCTGTTTCCCAGTCCTGTTCAGAGAAACATACCCTTTTTTTTTTTTTTTTTTTTTTGGTAAAACATTCAGCTTAAGTAAACATGAGGAAGGGAGGAAAGTTTCACAATGAACATCTAATGTGATAGAGCTGGGCAGGTGAAAGTGTGAGTCCATTTAAAGATGTTTTTGGTCCATCCTTTTCATGAGTACTCTAGAAAAATGGTAGGTCTGTTGGCTGTCAGTGCTTTCATGAGCTTTTCTTTGGGAGATGGAATGAAAACATGAAAAAAGACAAATTGTCCTCAGTTCTTGGACACTGATGTTACAGACATGATAATCTCAGTCTTCAAGTAGCCTGCACTGGGTGGTAGGTTGCTTGAGTGAGCGTACTGCTTCAGTCCCCAAGGTACACATTGCAACCACATGTAATGGCTGAAGTTAAGAATTTGGTATAATGCTTGTGTGGACACGTTTGGATCACAACATCTTATGGCTTAAAACTAGAAACTTCGGAAGTATCCCTACAGACTTATTTAAGTAGAGTAACCCTTTCTTGCTATGCAAAACAATTTGTCTTAATTATGATAAATTACTTTAGCCATGTAATCAAATATGATTTCCATAACTTGGGAAAACCATTATGTTGTTTTTACGTTTTTTCAGGTCAATTCCTGAAGTGTTTCGTAATACATAAATACTTTGGATGCTGAATGCCAGATATGAAGTCCAGAGTGCAGTTAGTATGGACTCCTTATCTGCGAAGTCTAGTGACTTGTATCAGTTTGTATCACAGGCTGCCTTGTAATGAAACCTCTTAACTCTTAGAAACCAATAATTTGTGTAAAGCACTGATAGTGCTTATGACAGTATGTTTGTTTATTGATAAGTTTCTCCAAAAAACACTACCTCTGGTGATTGGGACTTCAGGTCATACCAGACTTCTTTATTTGATACAAAATTATTTGTTATAATCAAGAGTTAAATGATTGTTCCTGCAGATGAGCAATATGTTCTGCTTTTTTTTTTTTTTTTTTTTTTTTGGCTTATTCTGTTATAACTTATATTGCAATATAATGGTATTTTTGGTTGATTGTTTCTGTTTTTTAAGAACCTGCGTAAAAATAGCCGGTCTAACAAACGTGTGTGGTCAGGTTAGTTGTATCTTTCTGGATTTGTCTTTCTAAAGATGATTTGCATTTAGTTTAATGTATGTAGTAATTAGAAATAGAATAATAAAACATCTGGAAATCATGATAGGGCATGGTTTGAGTAGCATGCTTCCAGAAAGGAAATCGTATCCTTACTGCTGTACTAGAATTCTCTAATAAGTAGACATGGTGGATAAATGAAAACCACTTAACATATTTTATTTGACTATCAAAACAGCTCTTGGTGATAAGATCTCTCAGAAGAGGCTCCTAGCCATGGGGTCAAAGGTGAAATATCACCATGGATCACAGACTGTTTGGATGCTGAGATTACTCTGTGCTCCTTATCTCACAACTTAAAAAGATGAAAAAGGGAAAAGCAGCACATCCAAAACAAAAAGAGATTATTCTTAGAAAAGTATGTTGTTAATCCTTGGGACTCATTGCCACAGGAAGTAGTCAATGTCAGTATATTTAGAAGGTGTTCTGTATGCATCCCCCAGTGCTTTGTAGACGGAGAAGAGTTAGGTTGTGTTATGTGAATTGTCAATGCAAAATAAAAACTTTCCTTCCTAAAGCACTGAGCTATGTTTGTGTCACAGCCACTTAAATTTAAGAGACTTATGAAATTAAAAATGAAAAAAGAATGATACTAATAAAGATTTTGCCATTACAGTTTTCTTGCTGGACACTTAAAACCTGTTTTAATTCTTCGTTACTTCTAGGCAAAATGGGTAAAAATCTAATTTTCTTTGCCTTCAATCTGACTGAGGATTTTTGGGGTGGGGGTGGAGGAGAGTAGCAAGGAGGAAGAATTTACAGCCAGAGGGAAAATTCCTTGTAACATGTGACTCAAGTAGAAGAACAAAGGAATCATAGTTGCAAGTAATCTAGTATTTAGCTCAATTAAAATCTTTACTTTTTATATTCTTCTCTTGCCTCAGTGAGATTTTCTTCACATACACTTCTGCAGTGTACAGGTAGCTTGAAAGGCAGTTGCATGATCTTGTGCAGTGCTGCATGCTGAGACAACTGCATCAATGTTTCGGTCTAGCAATAAATGTTTTCTGCCTTCAAGCTGAAGCTTATTTAGCTTGGCTTATCTGGTGCTGCTGTAGCAACCATCAGTCTCCAGGCAACTGAGGCACATTGACCTCTTCGTTGAACTGAGTGTAGCACTACTTCAATTTAGCTGCCTGAGACAATAGTAATGGTGTTGAATGTGAGAAATGTGAAATTTCTTAGTTTGTGTGCGATGGAAAGATTAAATAAAATTTCAGATGAGACCAAATGTTTAGTTTTGACTTGAAAAAGATTTCAAGTTTATGTAGTGTATCCTTTGTTCCTTCCAAGCTGCAAAGTTCATTGTTGAGGCAGTCCTTACATGCCTTCTATAGTGTTGAGTATCTGGCAAGCATTTTTACACAGCAGGAATTCTGCTACCATAGGTGTTTGTTTCATCACTTAAATACCAAAGGCTGTCGAGGTTTATTTAGAAATTTTACATGTCAATGTGTGTGAATAAATGGCTGATTCATTATTTCTATTTTTGAAATTATAGATGATCTTGGAAGTGATTACTTTTTTCTCAGATTTATTATTTGCCATACTAAGGAAGGTTTCTTTGAAATACTCATGAAGAAAACAGATTGCTAAATTGGTATACTGGGTCTGCTTCCTAATCAAGTCATTCTTTCTGCTAGTCAGTATGAAAGTGAAATTGTGATTCCTGCTGCATAGGCTCACATTCTTAAGGAAAACAAATTCGTAGGCAGGATATTGCTTCTGTTGTCTGTGTAGAGCACATACAGGTTAAGTGGTACAAAGGCAGAGGTAGATGGAAAGGATGGAGGAACAAACTTGAGGTAAAAGGGATTTGTGTTGCAGCTCAGTTGGCATTTATGTTTTTGGGGAGGTGGAGGAATCCCAGTCTTAGCTCTGTAAATCCACTTTTTGTTTTCGTTTTTTTTAAAGAAGGATGGGGAGGAAAGAGGGAAAAAACTTTTGAGCTTAGTAAGATAAAATTCTAATAAGTTTATGTACAGGCCTGTTTATTTTTTAATGTCTAATTGATAAATATCAGTTGACTAAAATTTTACAGAATATCCAGCTTAGTTAATGGAGAAGAGATCAGTAAACTGGCTGTGCAGTAGAAGTTACAGCTTTTTCACATTATTGGAATATAGGCCTTCTACCCATGTGGGTTTTAATGACTTGGTGTGTCCTTGTTGTACAGTGGGCAGAGGTATGAATTAGTTTCTGTAGGTGTGCCATTAATTTTTCATTTTGCCTTTCAAATCCCACTGAGTTTCCCAGTTGCGTTCATTCATGCCTTTCTTGGAAAATATTTGAGTGTTGTTGTTTGAAGGTTAGATGGTTGCATTTAATTGAAGGATTTATTTGTACTTTTAATCAAAACAATCAATTCTCAAAGGCAGTATTTGATTATTTGCTGGTTTATAAGCAGGAGTCTTCATGACATCTAGTTTTATGCTAGTAGTGTAAAAAGTACTAATGATGCGAGTAATGTATACATAAGATGATTTCATAAATAATGTATACATAAGATGATTTCATAATTTTTTTTCCCTTAAGATACCCCAAAACTTTTCTCTGATTTCATTTTAGCTTTTCCAATATCCGTATTTGTTAGCTAATTCTTCATTTCAGTGAGTTAGCAGTTTTCTGTGTGGGGGGGTGTACAGTTGATTTCAGAAAACTGCACCTTTATTATCTGTCAAAAACAAAAACCCACCAAACTTCAGAGACTTGTGTATGATGGTACTGGTAGCAGAATGGGATGGGTTATCTTTTCAATCCCAGTGCTCCGTTTGGGGAATGAGCAAGTAAAAGGCTATAGTAGACATTTGAGGTTGGCTGATACTGCTGATGCATTGGTACGTGTGATACCAGATGAGATGAGATTAGCTGTAAAAGGTTGTGTGCGGTTCCTGCATCGGTAGTGCTGTAGGCTGTAGTAATCCAGAAGCAGTACAGTAGTTCACTTGAAAGTTAATTCAACCAATAAATAAGAGAACAAATATGCAAAAAGGGAAAAGATGTAACATTTTTGTTCAGTTAAAATATAATTTGAGCTTATCACGTTTTTGTTATCAATGTTTTTGTGCTGTGCTGTTCATTTTGCAAACTTGTATGATGGTTTTCAGAAGAAAAGTGGAAACAGAGTATTGTATCCAGGATTTTCTTTGTTGCCTCAATTCTGTCTGTATTTCTTGGAATAGAAATCTTTAAGGTGTTAATTGTTATCACTAGATTCAAGATCTAGATACTTGTGGTGAAGGTACTGAAGAGTTGAAATGCAGCAGTTGGTTTGGCAGAACTCCCTCTTGGGGTTCCTAGAAATTTGGCGTGTCACTGCAGTTAACTGCAGTCTGACAACCCCTGTGTAGCTGTGTATTGCCATCCCATATGATGAGCTAACGGAATTCAGAGAAGGCAAATGATTGATGATGTGTAGCAGTGGCTCCCTCCCCACACTTCTTAAGTGAAGTTAAAGATGGTACTAAAGGTACTGAAAGGATCTGATAGCACATTCTTGCATTGAATATCCAAGCAAAGCTGCGGGTAGTGTAATCTGCTTACATTCTAGAGATAAAATCACTTTTCGTCATTTGTCCAAGTTAAGCTAGAAAACAAAAAGCAAGGTTGCTTTTGCAGCTATCACTTGATAGGCAAGCTCTTAAACCTTCTCAAGAAAAGCAGTTAATCTGTATCTGTATATTACTGATTTTTGTCTAACATCACGTACATAACATGAATATGTTTGAATATCTAAACTTTTTAATTGCGATATAGGTTTTAATTTTGATGTTATTTTTGATAGTACGTTTTTCAGATAAATGTTACTTGCCATTGACCGAAATGCTTTATTTTAAGTTAGCTTCTTGATAAAGTATGCTTTTGTTAATATTTGGTCAGGAGTTGGATTTCCTTCCATACCTCATGACACTGGGCAATTGCATGGAATTCCTTTAGCGACATCTTCTCAGAAGTGTAGCAGAGTATATTTAGCTTAAAAAACTTCATTTGCTTTTTTTTCTAAACGTTGTTTTTAGTAGTTTCCTATGTCGTTTTCAGAAGTTTGCTTGATTTTGGTGATATGTAGGGCTCTGTTCATGTTACTGGAACTGAGAGCTATTTTGTGCTATCATAGCATCGTTCTGTGGTGAAAAAAAATAGTATGGATAGGTAAATATTATGAACCCAAGCACATTAATCTGGTCGTCGAACTTAAAGGGATACAGACAACACAAGAGCAATTACATGTTTTTATTTTAAATGAGAAATTAAAATATCCCTTTCAGTTATTCTTGACAACTTGTATTGGCTGAAGCAGGTAATTAAACGATGTCACTAATTTTAAAGCATCATCACAATATGACACAAAGCTACAATACGGCAATGATCATTTTTAAAAAGCAGAAGGGAAGAGGTATGTTGATTGGATATAAACTGATTAAGAAGCTGTCTTGGAATTGGTTGTTCAGGCCATCCTTGTTGTCCTATCATGAAAGGAGGAGAGTTCAGTAATGGTTTAACTACAATTAAATCCCTCCCCTTTCTTTATGGAAACTCAACTGTAGGCATTTCAGCATTAGCCTAAACAATGGTTTTGAATATGTTAAGCCCCTAACAATTAGGGAGCAGTTTGGGGCATTGAATAATGTGGAATGATGCAATTGAACCTGACAGCTTCAACAGTCAGCCTACTCATGGGACCTGAAAGTTGTTCACACTTGGTTTCATCTCTCATCACACGCTGAGTATTAAAACCTTACTGGTGTAGAGCTGAGACAGAAATGAGGCCTGTTATCAGAAAATACTTCAGAGCATAAAACTTGAAAGGAACAGGGGAATTGGTGTGCTCAGAGATTCT
The DNA here is from genome assembly GCA_016647715.1 of Pavo muticus. Lineage (NCBI taxonomy): Eukaryota > Metazoa > Chordata > Aves > Galliformes > Phasianidae > Pavo > Pavo muticus. The sequence goes on from JACDJE010000080.1 coordinate 1,810,011, forward strand.
CAAATTTTTGAGACCTGATGCAGTTGTACGCAACTACGTGTTGTTGCATTTCTCTTTTTCCTTAAAGAACATTTAACTTCTGAAATTTTGGAGTCATCTAAGCTAAATACAAAACAGTTTTAAATATTTGACAGGATGTTTGTATTTAGCAAAGTTTACTTAACTTACAAACGTGATTCTTTAATTAGAGGAATACCCTCTAAGACTTGCCTACGCTGGAGGAAGTGTTTGTAAGCATCAATCAAGGATCAGTCATTTGCTCTTATTGGAATGGGGCATTCTGTGAATTACAGTGTATCTTCTTTCTGTGCTGCTCTGCTGCTTATTGCTTTGCTGATTTATTGAACGTGCTATAAATGAAAGTAGTGTATTATATACCTCTAGATGGGCTTAAATCCTTCTGCTAAAACCTTCATAAGGAAAATTTGCAGCCTTTTCAAAATAAATGCTTAGTGGTCTCTTTATTAGTTCGTACATTTTGATCGTGTGTTGTTTTGACTGAATCAGTTGAAACAAAGAAAGCTGTGGCTTTAGAAGTTCTGGATTTTAGAGCATGTTTCAGTCCTGTGATCTTAATGTGTATTGACAGGATGATTGCGCATTTTTAATAAATGCTTGCTACAGCTTGTTTCGGCTGTGAGTGAAACACGAAGCTCCTATTTCACCTTTAAATAATGTAGTACCCCTCCACTTCCTCTACTTTCCTGTCAGATGAAGTCGTCACATACATAATAAAGCTTCACAAATCGTTATTCTTGTCATCTTACATTGCCATTTAAAAAAACATTTTAAACATTTTTTAAATTCACCTCCACCTTACTTAAACGTTTTTGTTAATGCGACTTTTCCTTTGAAGAGTTGCGTAGGATATATGATGTCCCTAGAACTTTTGTAGTTCTCTCTTGTTGTAGGACACCTTTACTATTATTTTAAAGGTATAAACAGGGGTTAAGTTTAGGGTGAACCACCGCTTGTGAAAAAATCAACTTAGATATTGTTTGAATCATGGTAAGTCTTTTGATCTGCTATATCAGCTCACTTGGCAAACATCGTTTAATTCCTTTGATGTCTTCTGTTTTGTGATGTGATGGTTACTCAACAGACTTTAGCAACGCCTTTCAAGATACTTAGATACCTTTTAGAACATTCTTAAAGCTTTTGGGGTATGTTTCTGTCAAATAAACATTTATTCTCCATGCTGATTATAGCTGCCCTGCCGTTATAAATTAATATATAGTTGCTGTTGTACAGTGTTAAGCAGTCTGGTAGTGAATTACACAGAATGAGGGTAAATGCTGCTGCTTCTGTGTAAATCCTCACTGGAATTATGAAAAATCTTTTATGGAAATATCCTAATGCTGAGCACAAATAACATGTGTTTGTAGTATAAAAACTAACAGATAATATTAGAACTTATAGTCTCAACCCATTTATTTACATGAAGAAGAGTACATAAATTTTTAATTTGCTAGTCTTGCCTCTTAGATACGGAAACAAGTAATGTTGTATCTTACAATCTGTTCTGTAAAGTTTCCTCAGTGAAAGAATCAGGGTGTTTTTGTTTTTCCTTTTGGAGAGGAAAGCAATGGAAGTTTGATGATGAATGATGGTAGTCAACTGGGAGTCTCGCTATAGGAATTTGTTAAGGGAAATAGCAGGAGTTGCTCACTATTGCCTTCTTCAGCAGTTAAGTGTCACAGTCCCACCATGTGCTGTATTTCTGGAAGATGTTACATCAGTAGGTGGAAGCGCCTGCTTTACTTAGCACTAATTCAGATTAATTCTACTGGAGACATGCAGTTGTGCAAATACAGAAATAAAAGCCAGATTTGAAGTGAAACTGCAATTCCGTGTCTAGCTGTTTTGCACATACCTTTAAAATACGAAGTGAAAAAACTCTCATCATTGTAAGTAATTACTTGTGGCTTTTTCTGACTTTGTGACAGTAGAAGAATGCAAGGATCAGGCACAATTTCTCACCGGTATATAGTAAATAAAGCATCATTGAAAACAGTTGTATGAATTCATAAAAGTCCATTCATCAAGTTTAATATGTTGGCTGAAAGCCAAAACTTAATGGTAGCGTGTGATTCTTTCCAGAGACATAGTTTATACTCTGTAATATTTTGCTATAATAACCAGTATGTTTCCCTAGTCTCTTGTGTGCAGTTATACATGTCAAAATGTCCCACAAATTGAGTTCCTTACTGATCACCTTTTTTTTCTTTCATTTTCTGAAAAAAAGTTTCCTTTGTAAGGGTCGTTTACATTTTCTTAAAAGGTTCATTCTACAGCTTGTGATTGCACACGTTGTATATCTGTGATTTTGTTCGCCTCTGAATATTGCAACCTTTTGTTTGTTCGGAAGCAGTCCTTTTGTCAGGTGGGGAAATGCCTTTTTAATAAGCAGCAGCGCCTTTTTCCTTTGATTGGTTGTCTCTGAAACTCAGCATTTGACACAAATCTTTTCTTCGAAAGGGAAAAAGCATAAGCAGCCAAGGAGGAAGGTATTTTTATTGCATTGGATTATGCAAGATTTTGGCCAGCCTCCTTAGCTTCATCTGTTTAAGGGTTCATTTTCGCTTGTTTGGCACAAGTCCCAGCAGAGACCTTCAGAATTGTGGTTAGCAACATGAATGAACACAAACTTTGGGAGCTCTTCAATAAGTAGAGCTGGCCAACTGCCAAAAATACAGTTCCTTATATGGGGTCAGGGCAAAGCTGTGATTCGTTGAGCCCCCTATTGTATAGAAAACATACTTGTAATGGCTGTTTGCGTTCTTTAAAATAAAAACAAAACAAAACAAAAAAACACCAGGCTTCCAAGTCTATCAAAATAGGAAGTAACAAAATAGTGTGCAGGTTTTACTAATGACGGAGCAGAGCAAAGGAAATATGGCTCTGTGTAGTTAAACTATAGAGCTGAAAGTTGGACCTTTTGACCTCCACAGCCAGCTTGTGATGTAAGGAACCCAAGCATTTGTGAGACATCTGTTGTCTACCTGCCCTTATTTTGTAAATGGTTTAATAAGATTAAATAATTAGGAGGATAACCACATGGTCGCCATGCTACTAAGTCCTAGCGTTGAGCGCATACTTCGGGACTGCAAGGTCTCTCCATCCTCTTCCGTGTCTGTTATTTTAAAATGCAGTTTAGGTATTTTCAATATTTGCTACGGTACATTTTTTATTAGAGTTTTTTTATTAGCGTATCTATAAAGTGCATACTTCAATACTTGGTGTATTTTAAAAGTACTGCAATTCTGTTTCTGTGCTCACGAGCGGAAAATATTTTTTCTGTTAAATGCGCTCATCTTCGTTTAAAAAAAAATCAAACAAGCACCCGATCAAACAAGTTGTTGTGCACTAGGCAGACTTCTTTCAGGTATATTTAATATTTCACTTCGTTTTTAAAAAAGTATTGAAGTTTTATTTGGTTTCTTGCAGGCAAACACCCTACCTGGATCTTCTCTCAGTCTGCCTCCATCCCATATGTATGGCAATAGGCTGAATCCAAATTCAGCAATGGCAGCACTTATAGCTCAGTCTGAGAACAGCCAAGCAGGTAAGCTTCCTGGTGGTGGTGAAAACACTGACACTTCACAAACTTAAGAAACTTAAGTATTTTATGAAGATTGTAAGATTTTATTTTTGAACTCTGCTCAGCATTTGGTTATTAAGAGTCTGTTTAAAGTTGTTATGTGTTGGGAGTAAATTCTTGGTAGTTCAGAGCAGCTTTTTTTTTTTTCTTTCTAACTTTCTGAAATGTAAATGTTTAAGCAGAGCCATCAGCAGGCAGGAATGCAACAATGTCTCCTGTGACTTCGGTGATTGATGTGTTCGGTTCTTAGCTCTTTGCAATGAGGGCAACACAGCTCTGGGTTTTGTCGTGAATAGTTTAAACCTCTATTTGCATAATTCATGAAATTGCATTACATACAACTTCGTGTGAAAGAGATCCCGTTAGAGAACTTCTACAGCATTCAATAATCTTGTGAATATTTACCAATTGACATTTTTGTAACATTCGGGCTCCTCTCCAGTTTTAATGAGCCACTGGATTTGCTTTGTTTCATTCCATCCTAGGGATTTGTTGACATGTCGTAGTAGTCATGCCTGTTTGGGGGAAGGGAATGAGTTTAGCAGTTTACCAAGAATGGATCAGTCATGTCTTTGCCCTCCAAGAGGTCGGGGGTCACTTGACTCAGAATAGGGGGAGGGCAACCTTGAAGGGGGCAGATAGGGTTATTTTATTGAGAGGCCATAGGGAAAATAACCCTTTTGAGTCCTTCCAAGCAAAACGTTTTCGTATATTTAATGAGGCCTTTTTTGTTTGTTTTACTACGTTTTTAGCAAGGGACTTTCCTATGCTTCAGCTTATAAATAGGAATTTGTGAATTAGACACTTTCATAAAGTTTTCAGTAAATTTGCAGAGTAGCACGTACTTGTTAGATGGTGGTGGTAAGTTTAGCACGTTTCCTATTTTACGAGTTGTTTTGGGATGCAAAGTGTTAAAAAAAATACAGAGCATCAGGATTTGCTGTGATAAGCATACAGATTAGCTGTCCACAGCTGTGATTCATTACTTTCACCGTAGAAATTAAAAGTGGCTGAGGGGAGGGTACTGCAAATGCAAACCACGCTTCTGTGCTGTAAAACTGAAAGGAATGAAAGAAGTGAACATAATCCATGGCCTGGTACAGCCTCAGAAATGTGTAAGGACAACACCTTACATGCTACAGTTCAGCAATCTTAAACTAGTTACGGCTTCGCTCTTCAGTAGAAACTGCGGATAGAAGTTAAGATTTAAGATATTTTTAAGATATCTACGTCAGCTTTAAAACTCTTATCTAAGAAGAGTCGATTTATCAGCTGTGAAATATTTACACTGCAGATCAAGATGTGGGAGATAACGGCCGCAGCCTTGCTGGCAGAGGAGGCTCGCCCAGAGGAAGTCTCTCGCCACGGTAAGCGGCATTTACTTTGCAGAGTGCAGGCAGAGGAAATGCTGTAAGGTCTGGAAACCTCACTGCCTTTTTGCTTGTAATATGTAAGTGTTTTAAAAGCCTGTGTGTATAAATACAGTTGAAATGTACATCAAAAAAGGCTAACGTGTACAAATAGCTAAAAATGGTCTGTAATTTACTTATATATGAGCAAAATTAGGTTTATGAATGAAGGACTTAGGAAATGGAGACTGGCTTTAAAGGGATTTACTTATCATTGAAGGCATGCGTACTAATTACCTGCTGAGTTTTGTTACCATCGTTATATTTTTATTCATATCGCAAAGGGCCCCGAACCCCACAGTCTCACAGAGACAAAGAGCACAGTTAGAAGGCTCGGAGAAATTAACTGCTGGTACAAATTCTGAAACAAATTCCCCTCAGCACTCACTGCAGATAGGCAGTAATGCTCTGTCGGGGGAGAGCGCCTTTTTTGTTCTGCTGCAATTCACCTCTGCTACAAAGGGCTGATGTAAGCGTTCTGCTGTTGGAATTGCAGCAAGTTATTTTGGTTTAAAATATTGACTGTTAAATTTCAGAATTGTGTTTTTAATAACATCAGTGATACTTTCGATTTTTGCTTAATTGAATCTTTTTGTTGTTTAAGGGGCTTTGTTTTCCATTCTGGATCCCATATTGATTACTCGATATAGCAATATCATCAGATTATTATTATTACATTGACCGAGGGACTGAACATAGGAATTTTATCTTGGAAGGAATTTTAGATAGCTAAAAAATGGTAGTTACAAAGATAAAGCATTATAACAGTTCTGTTACGGCGTGTGTTTATTATACTAACTTATAAATATCACCAAATTAGGTAATACAATGTACGTCTTTTTGTTGATCTTCTGTTATTTTCCTTAATTAATCAAAAGACTTCTTGTTGCATAGAGTGAGAATATCCATTATAATACTTAACTAGTATCACTTATTCATGAATTGGCTTTTACATTTTTTAATACGTGTTACTTCTAAAACAATAAATAGAGAATTTATGTATTAGATTAGACTGTGTTCTCTTACAGATACGTATATTTATATTACCATGTAAATATTTACATAAATAAGGACCATGCCTATATATATCCTTAGAAGTAAGTTGGAGAGATTTTTGCAAAGGGAAATGCTCAGCAATTAGGAAATTCCTGAATGTCGATATTATGTAATCATTACTGCACTGGTGGTAGTTCCAGGTTGTAGTGCTTGCTTAGGATTGCAGAGGCCTGGTCATCCTGTTGTGTTCAGGCTGGCTCTGGATAGATTATTTTGGAAAACAAACTTCTTAAACATGTTTTTAACATGTATTTACAGCACTTTAACAGAGTGTATACTCAGTATATGTATGTGTAGTCCCGTACTTACAACGTGATTGGATTTCAGCTGATTTTCATGAGAATGGCAAGGGAGAACTGCTTCATTCAAAAGCCGCCTGGGTCCCAAATTCCCAATCTTCCTTCAATAAGTGCAGAAAAATCACTTATGTAATTCTGAAATGGAAAGATTGAAAAAATCAGTTTGAAATATCTCGTGTTAAAAAAGAAGTTCAGTAGGCAGCACCTTTCAGTGCTGTTGTGCAGTGCATTTCTAGCTATGTAATATGTCCAGTGCTCAGCGATCTGGTGCTGTTGTGAACAGTGTGCAGATACGTAAACATCTTGGAAGTAATTCCCCTCTGTCCTGAGCTAAGTAAATAACTCTGGTTACTTAAAATTTGATTTATGGGGGGGGGGGGGAGCTGACTTCAAAAATCTGCTGTTTAAATCTTTTGAATGTTACCCACATTATATATTACAGTGTTTTTTTTCTGTGAGTTCTGACTCTTCCCTTGGAAGCTTATGAGATTTGAAAATCACGTGCTTTTGGAAAAGAATCATAATTTGTAAACAGTTGTTTAAAATAAAGATATTTGCAGGAATAGTTGTTTGCTGTTGATGACAGCAGATTGCAGCTCTCTGAGAAGATGCGTGTGATGCCTGAGCTGTACGGTCCTTTCAGAAAGGACCCTTCTCATCGTTATGTCTTTGTCACCCCAGTGTAATCACTGATTGATATTTAAGCTTTCACGTTTAAAATTATGCTATCTGTAGCATATGGAAATATATTTTACATATAAGTGTACTTGGTGTGGGGGAGCTGTTTCCGTTTTGCAAAGGAAGAGCTGCTTTTCCCAAGGTAGCACTTAAATTTTTTTTACCCAACGCTTAACCTTTGATTTAAAAAACGTGCTTTGCAGTATCTGCACTGGTGTACGTTTGTATGTCTAAGTGCAGTTCAGTTGTATTACTTACAGTTAATACTGTAAGAGAACAAACAAGTGTACTGCAAACAAAACAATCGGTTGTGAAAGTAAGCAAGATGAGAAAATGAAACCAAGAAGGGATTGCCATCTCAGTGGCAGCATCAAATTAGGGCTTACAGTACTCTTACAGTCCTATAGGAAACTGTGATCAATACTATATGGAATAAGGATTCAAATGTACCATACCAAAGGGATGAAGTAGAGGATCAGCTGGAAGAGGATGGGTTGGCTCGTGTTGAGGTAGACAAATCTAGATGCGTGTTTCTTTCCATCTCTGTGGCCTTCCAGGGGAGGACTGCAGGGCTGTGTACTTGTGTGTTGCTTTATTTCTGAGTTGATGAAGTTGATGGGGAAACCATCCTAAGCCCAACAAGCCTTTTGTTGTTCATCTACAATTCAAATGGAGTAATCTGTTAGGGCAGTGTTATGTGCTTTTAAAATGCATTGGGAACTGCTTGGGGTGCCTGTGTGTGTGTGTTTGTTTGTTTGTTTGATGTAAATCAGCTGTGTGTAGAGTGTAGTGCATCTGTTTAGAATGTTTCTGCTGAAACCTTTATTACTTCAGCACCTCTTGCAAACATTTAGTTTTAAGGATGGTTTGTTTTTTTACTTTGTGCTGAACTGTTGACCGCCGTTGGGTTGTCATCTCTTGTCAAAAAACACTACCTGGGTTACCTGTTCACCAGACTTCTTTTAACGAGTGTTATTCTTTCATCCTGTATGCAAAAGAGGAATTATTTATAAATACCTACAGAGCTCTTAAGTCACCTACTTAAAACCTTTTCTCATAAAAATCACTTTGCTCTGCTGCCTACAAAATGCTTGCCAGTCATTAGGTACCTAATGTGCTGTGACCACTGCTTATTGCACTGGTCATAATTAACACACCGATTTCCTGAGCTCCGTATGTTGTCCTGTACTGGCACTGTGGTGGTCTTGTTGGTAAGTTTGCATCATGTAGAGCAGCACAGCTGTGATCCTGTGATGGGGCCAGTATTTATTGATACAGCTAATATT